>JAOEGT010072070.1:0-16004 GCA_025447795.1 Speoplatyrhinus poulsoni
ATCTCTCTCTCTCTCTCTCTCTCTCTCAGGGCCTGCCAGCAGTAGGGATGGCCCCTCTGGAGTCAGGAAGGAGGAGGAGGACCCATGAGTCTGTTGATGGTGCAGCTCTAGAGGAGGGGGAGGAGGGAGAGGAGGAGGAGGAGCAGCAGAAGGAGCGTGTGGCCAGAGGGGAGGAGGAGCAGATGCAGGGAGACCAGGCAGGACAGGGAGGAGCGCTGAAGGAGGAGCAGGGCATGGAGGAGGTGTTTGCGTCTCTGTCCTCCATGAAGGTGGAGGTGGAGGGTCTGAGGAACCCCCTGGGGACGTACCACAGCCCCGCACGCACCTGCAAGGAGCTGTTCCTCCTGCGCCCTGAGCTCCCTGACGGTACCCACGCACACCCTGCATGTCTGTCTGTCTGTCTGTCTGTCTGTCTGACTGTCTCTGTCTGTCTGTCTGTCTGTCTGTCTGTCTGACTGACTGTCTGTCTGTCTCTCTGACTGTCTCTGTCTGTCTGTCTTTCTGTCTGTCTCTGACTGTCTCTGTCTGTCTCTGTCTATCTGTCTGTCTGTCTGTAGGTCTGTCTGTAGGTCTGTCTGTCTGACTGTCTGTCTGACTGACTGTCTGTCTGTCTGTCTGTCTGTCTACATAATTATCTGCCTGCTAGTCTGTCCACTTATCTGCCTGTCTCACTGCCCATCTGCTAGGGTTGGGCGATGTCTATCAAATTGGTATCGGACTATGTCTACATTGAAACATCGGGATGGACGATGACACCTAGGGGCGGGGGTGGGGATGTGGGGGTGTCTGGGTGTTTGCACGCACTCTAATGTTTCTAATCTAAATCTAATGTTTACAAAATATGTATAACTAAACGAATGAGTATCTAAGAAATTGAAGTAGTAATTAATGCATTACTAGAGGCCTACAGTACTTTCTTTATGCCCATCCTCTCCTACTCAACCCTGCTCAACATCGTGATGGCTGTCAGCCATTGGCGATGGCTGTCTACCTGTCTGCCTGTCTACCTGCCTTACCTACAGGTCTACCTGCCTAGCAGTCTACCAACCTACCTGCTTACCCACCTACCTGTCTGTCTGTCTGTCTGTCTATCTATCTGTCCCTCCTCCTACCGGTCTGTTTTACTACTTACTTGTGCTTCTGTTTCTTACAGTAGCTTGACTGATTTGCATAATGCTTACAGTAATTTACCGTATGCTTACAACTGCCTCCCTCTGTCCCCCAGGTGATTACTGGATTGATCCAAACCAGGGTTGCCATAGAGACTCCTTCAAGGTGTTTTGTAACTTCACTGCACAGGGAGAGACATGTCTGTACCCTGACAAGAAGTTCCAGTCGGTTAGTACACACACACAGATAGCAGTTGAAGATTCCTCACAGTAAGCAATAGCATTTAATTATCTAAACGAGGTTTAAATAGGCTGCATTATTCATGTTGCACTGTGTGGAAGTCACTGTGTTTGTTTACCTGCAGGTGAAGTTGGCAGCTTGGAAAGGAGAGAAGCCTGCTTCCTGGTACAGTAACTTCAAGAAGGGGAAACAGGTACTGCTTGTGCGTGTGTGCGTGCGTGCGTGCGTGGTTGACTACACATATAAGCCACACTTGTGTTTCCTCTCTTCAGTTTTCCTACTCCGGCTCAGAGGGCGTTCCCGTCCACGTGGTCCAGCTGACCTTCCTGAAGTTGCTGAGCGCTACAGCCAAGCAGACCTTCACGTACCACTGCCTCAACTCGGCCGCCTGGCTCCACACCACCACCTACAGCCACGAACACGCACTACGCTTCCGAGGCAGCAACGGCGAGGAGCTGACGCACGAAAACACCCATTATATTGGCGCGCTATACGATGGATGCCAGGTGTGTTACCAAGCCTTTAAGTGTAAGGAAGGTTATAGGTAATGCTAATAGAATCAATTATTAGCAACTATTAGCATTACCTATAGTATATGATGTATGGGAAAGTAGAGGGCCTTTAAAGGGACACTACAACCTTGTGGTAGAAACTAGCATTACACAAATGTTGTTTTGTGCTGAACCTCAAAAGTGCACCTACCTCTTCTATTCGACACCTCAGGGATGAGTTTCTCGCTTTCCTCTCTACTCCTCCCCCTACAGAGGTCATGGTCTCACACGTAGCGACTTAAAATCAGTACATTCGTCAGTAGATGAACGGGTCATGCATTGCCAGCAATTGTAAGCAAACAACATTCTGTTGCTAGCATCAGGGCTAGCATACATTACACATATATCATTCACCCTGCCAAGATAATTGCCAATAGCCTAAATAATAAAGTGCCTAATGTATAATAGCAGGAGGGACCCTTTATTTATAGAGAGAATAGAGAGAAGATAGGATAGTCATGTAAAACTGTGAGTGATATGAGCTGGAGAGGTCAGTAGTTGATCGTGAAGAGGTGGGTGAGTCGACACATGAAAACACTCTCACATGAACACTGGTGTTTGATCATAAACAATGACGGGTTCTGGGGCAACACATGCGAGGAGTGTACCTTACAGTTGTTTATTTTATGGCTGTGTGTCTTTCCTGCAGACCCGCTCAGGGCAGGAGAGAACGGTTCTGGAGTTTGACGCTCCGGTCCCCGACACACTTCCCATCGTCGACGTGGCTCCGTCCGATTTCGGAAATGGGAACCAGAAGTTTGGCTTTCAAGTCGGCCCTGTTTGTTTTAACGGCTAACCCGTGTGGAAAGCTTAAAGACTGGGGGTAAAAACTTAGTGGAGAGAGCCATGGACACTTTCTACACGCAGGGAATAACATAAACACGAAACACAATATTTATAAAGTAGATCTACCCAGAACAGCGTTTCTCCATCTGCATATTGATTTTTTTCATACACACACAACGTTCGTATTCCCGTCCGGAACCAGAACCAAACGATATTCACATCCGCCTGATGCGATTCCTCTTTGAAGAAGTGAGCGGTGCTTTCACGTGTTTATCTATGCATCCCTCCATCCAGTCACCCAGCGGCTTGTTAACACGTTCTCACTCCTTGGTGTGTCGTTGACACATTGGAAAGACCTGCGGCGGCGTACTGTTATCAAACCTCAACTTGCCTAGTCGTACTTTACCTCTTTGTTTGTCTCTGTTGTTGTGCTGTTGAGATGTTTCTGTAATGTGATGTATATTTGGTTGGAACTCATCACGGTGCTAAATATGTAGCTCCTTGTGGAGAACGTTTCGTTGTACAAGGGAACAGGGGCAATCTTTTTTTAATTTTTTTAAATACTGAAAATCCATTATTTGTTTTTTATATATATTATTCAACATTGTGAACACAGATTACCTTGATGTCTTGCTATTTGTATTTGTCTTTGGGGGAAATGATTAACATATTTTAATAAATATAAAATGTACAAAGTATATCTTTAAACAAATCTGTTTACATTTAGCTTGTTGAATCATTGCGAACATAATACAGGGAGCGAGAGGCTTGGAGAAGGGTTATTCATCTGATGTTCAAACAAGAAAATCCTTTGTCAATATGCTGATTATATGTCTGCACTTTTATCAGATGGGATAGTGTGTGTGTGCGTGTGTGTGCGCTATAATTCTGTATTCATTGCCTCCTACAGTCAGAGCAAACATCTTTCATAACTCATCAACATTCATACATTCCACCTTTTCTTGTGACCTTTGTCTTCCATGTTTTGTTAGTCTCTCTGCCTCTCTGTTCTGCGCCTGTGGAGGCGTCCACAGAGACTGGTTGTGAGTAGGTGCATGGAGCACAGGAGCATTTCCAGCGATGTAAAACTTTAATGAGAGGCGGTAAGATGAACAGAGCCCAGCCAGGACCATTTGGTGATATTTTTCAACCATGAAATATAGATGACACACTGGTGTGTGGCTCATCGCAGTGACCTACCCCACTAAGCTAGCAAGAAGAGGTATGCCTCTTCATTATCATGATGTGCTGTGTGTCTGAACGCCTGCCTTTACTCTCAAGATGTCCACTTCATTGTAAGAGTGGTTGGCCACTTTCAATGTTTGAGTGCCCCTTCAGTTTTCAGTGTACACTGAAGATAGGCAGGAATGGAGTTACTGCTATCAACACAAAATCAGTATTTAAAAACCATATTCTGATACTGTTTACCAATAAATGTTTTTTTCTATATATCTTAGTTTGTTTCATGCATAATCAATGATATTATAGATATTGTACAAAGATATTAAGCTCTGAAATGGCTGTAAATGACAATGCATGACAGAGATGAGTACAGTGAATGTTAGGCAGGTTCTGCATGTACTGCTGCACTAAATTGCCTTCTCCCTTTCTCTGCACGCACACACACACACACAGAACTGCCAGTGTTGACGTAACAGATAATAATTGCTTTCTCCTCCTTCCTGCTATGCCCTATTTCACCTTCTCTAAGACAGTTGTCCGAGTGCCTGCTTGTGTGTCCTCAGAGTGCAGCCCAGGCCAGAACTGTGTTGTTCCATACCAGGAAGAGCGGACTGTGTCACTCTGTGGGTGGCCTGTTCTCCCCAGGCGCAAAGCTGAGCCTACGATCCTGAGAACAAGAAGAGGCGATGGGTGAACCTGTCAGGGTCCTCTGGGAGATACTGCGGTTTGCTGTCTTCTGTGAGGTAACCGGCGACACTGCCTGTCACTACCTGTGTTTGCATGTCATCGTTGATTGAAGCAGTCAGTCTGGGATGTCATTATTTCAAGGCGCCCCGTACAGCCAATCTCTCACTAAGTCACAAGCTTAGGTACAAGATCCTATAAGCTGCTTACCGCCAATGTTGAATGTCTCGAATATTTGCAGTGACGGTTTAAGTGCGTAAAAGCTTCTGCTAGAAACATCCCGGCATGCAATCAGCATATCTTAAATCTTTTCACTTTACTTAATTTAACCCAGAACATTCTGGTCGTTTTTGTGTCAAAACATTGGAGAAGCTTTGTGCACCCTCATTACCAGAATACCTAGAATAACATAATGTGCCGGTATTTTTTAAAAGAAACCAAAAATGAATTTGAAAAAATATTGTTAGCCGTACTGATCACGTCCCTGCAAATAATTCATATATGTCTGTAAAATACATATCTTCCAGTTTTCAAGCACTGTGTTGACGCGAAACAGTAAGTGCCGGTTAAGATATTCATGCTCTGAACATCTGTTGAAAGGAGTTATTGTTTTATTCATAATACATGTGTATCATATGGACATGGAATATCGTAGTTAAGAACAGTATTGTATAAAACACGTGTCCGTGGTTTGTTAAGATTGTTAGCTTGCCTACATATTATTGTCACAGGCCGTATGAAACAAATAAGTAAACTGATCATCTACAGCTGACTTAATGTCATCCTTCTGATGCATTAAGACATTATTGTATAAACCAATAATGTCTTAATGCATCAGAAGGATCTTACAAATAGCAGTTGGTTTCTGTTGTTGTGATATATGTGTAAGTGATTCTGACCAAATTGTGTATTAAGTGTAAGGTAAGATGAGGCCTTGCTTTGTCTTTTTGTCATCCTTTGTAGAGAGTGAAAAACCCTTAGTGATGACAATTCAAGGTATCTAATGACATGACGTATTTGGTCAATCTCAATGTGTGATGATCTTACAATATTCCAATAGCAATGTACTGTATGTGTATTGTGTACGTGGGACAACAGAACTGAAGGTTACTTTCTGTTGCACCTATTGTTAACCACACGGTGGCAGTAGTGCGTCAGTAGAGATCATGCATGCACGCACACACACATAAGCGTGCACCTACTGTACACCAAGGAACACACCGTGCATGACAATACACACATTCAAAACCTGGGACCGGTTTAATCGGGGTGTGTAGTATTTATTTTATTTCGTTATCTGTACTTACAGATGTGAAGTGTGCACCCCCACACGCTCAGAGTGGGGGCGGGGCAGAGCTGAAACCATAGTGAAATGCAGGAATTAACAGGAATGCAGAAGTATGGCTCGGATGAAGAAGGGAAGGGTGAAAAACGAGTTTGGGTGGAGATTTGAGCCCCTTGTTTTCATTATGTGAGCTCATTTACCCTCTTGGCTCTTAGCCACAGATTCCATTTGTTAGTGGCAATTAGGCAAATTGAGTCCAGTGTGTTTTCAGCTTCCACGCACGCACACGCGCACACACACACGCAGGATCGCGTGTGTGCGTTGAATCAGGGAAGAGAAGAGAAAAAAGTGCAACGGAGAGAGAATATGAGCGTGCTAGTGTGTATGTGTGTGTGTTTCAGTGTTTCTGGGAGAAGAGGTGGGGGATAGGAGAGAGAGAGAGAGAGAGAGAGAGAGAGAGAGAGAGAGAGAGAGAGGGCTCAGTCACAGCATCCTCCTGCAGAGCAGAGAAACGGAGCGGATGGAACAAAGCTCGACAGCTCCTTCCAGCAGCTCACATGCACACCTGGAGTCTCTGTGTTGAAGTGGAGTCTCTGTGTTGAAGTGACTTCGTAGCAGGGGGGCGACGGCTCGTATCGGATTCACAACTCTTGAGGACGGGACACACCGGTACTGGGGTACAGTACTAGACTTTGGGGCTGCTGTTGCGGTTACAGGCGGCGTTTCTCTCAGCGTGGAACTGGAGTGTCAGACACCCGCCGCTGGGGAAAACTGTTGAATGTGCGTTGGACACACGCCATTAACGTAGCTCGTCGGTCTCTAGCATGACCGCCCGCCTGTGAAGAGTGTGTGTGAGAGAGAGGGAGACCCAGGACGTGTTGTTACAGACTGGGGTTGTGAATGCGCCGGTGCCAGGATGAGTGTGCCCATGTTGAAGATTGGCGCGGTGCTCAGCACCATGGCGATGGTGACTAACTGGATGTCCCAGACGCTGCCCTCAATTGTGGGACTCAATGGGACCGCCGTGTCCCCCGACGGAACCCACGAGAGGATTGTCAGTGTACGTACACACACACACACACACACACACACACGGGCGTTCACACACACACAAACACACACAAACACGCACACATATATCTATCGATTCTTCTGGGCTTTCTATATATTTCAGATTTTGATACCTTGAAATCAATATATCAGGTATTAAGTAATATTATCTATTGTTTGTTGTTATTCTAGTATTTTCAAGCAAGCATGAGATAATTGTTGACTTATTTAAAGCTTCATGCTTTTATTTTCATATGTGTTAGTTGTGTAGGTCTGTCAGTGTATTTACATGCGCTTACATTTGTACAGTTATGATCCTACTAAACTTCTTATTAGGGCCTATCGTATACATGTGTAGTATTTAGAATGGGCTATAGAGTTATGCGCTGGCTATTGTGATTTGTTGCACATTGAAAACATAACACAAACATCATGTGACTTACTTGTACTGAAGTGACATACTGTATTTCATTGAAACTAAATCATATCATCAAATATGGTCACCAAGGCGATTTAAAGGCAGCAACTGCAATCGAAGAAAGCAAATTTAAGCTTGGGTGCGAAATGTCATTGATTGGCGTTTTTAAGGGAACCGGGTAAGCAGAAACGTGCATGGGAAAATCTGGACTCCCGGTGATTAAATCTAAAATGAGATACTGTACCGTTATATGCTCCAATTTATACCACACCTTACCAAACACATTTCATGCAGCAACCTTCTGCAGTGGCTTTAAGACCTGTGCTCAGTGTATACTGCATGTACACAGTGTGGTGTCCAGAAGTCCTACCATCTCTTTCTATATATCTGCCTTTCCCTCCATATCGCTTAAAGGAGCCATTCTCATACTCGGCTCAAGTCTGCACATATCTTTCTCGCTTCACCACTTTTAGATTCATTATTTATCAGAATCAAGCACTGATTTGATGTCTACACCAATCAGGGCCAGTTATAAACATGTACATTTCAGTGTATTACCTCATTTTGCATTCATTTTATAGGCCAAATTAATCACGTTTGATTTTCAGAAATAATTTGCAAACCTACCCAGGACATTGTTGTTTACGCTCAATTTCCTAAAAGGAACGCATGAATGTAATATTTGTATATTTCATTAGTGTGAACATTAATTAAGAACAGTAGTGTAGAGCATTAAACCCCACTGTAAGTGCGTTTATATATACACTGCAGAGAGAGATCGACTTGACCTGTTTGTGGGTGCAAACAGACAGGTGATAGAGCAAGAAGCAGGGCAATAAAAACAGAATAAATAAAGCAGTGCGTAAATGAAAGATTGCATCCTTTGAAAATAGGGCAGCATGTTCCAAAACTGATGAATGACTACCATTTTCTCCTTTGTAATAATGTGAGTCACGCAGCACACGTGCAGATGCACGCTATAGCACTCGCGCATTAAAAACACAACAGCGTGCATGCTCACGTGCAGACCTTAACGGGGGTAATGAGATTTCTGTCTGTGCGACAGTGTGATATTTCTCCTGGGGAAGGCTGACTCACCTACAGGACAGCCAACCATTTGTTGCCCTAGCAACACCCCGGCAACCTCCAGACCTGTAGCTGCTGAACCACTGCAATCCCATTGTTCTAAACAGTGTACATATCTCTCTCTCTCTCTCTCTCTCTCTCTCTCTCTCACACACACACACACACAGGCACAATAGTGCATCCATTAGTACGTGCTGTATGTGAGTGCGTGTGCCCATGCACACTTGCATCCTTGCTGTGTGTGTGTGTGTGTGTGTGTGTGTGTGCGCGTGCATGCGTGATTTTGTGTGCTTGTGCTTGATTTAGCATTTTGGCTCGGAAGCTCCTCACAGCTGCTAATGTAGCGTAAGTTGCAGGGTCAGCAAGTACGCACAAACTCATGCAAGTCACCGCCTACGCAGAGCCACGAACAAACACGCACACCTACAGCGTGGTGCACACACACACACACACACACACACACACGGATGCACACACGCGCACGCACACGCACGCACGCACACGCAGCAATAATTGGTGGAGAACAGATGGTGTGAGAAGGGCCATGGATGCTAATTAAAGAGAGGTATGGAGAGAGTTAAGTAATAAACTATTATATAAAATTAGGCAATTATGTCGCTTTGAATTGGCTCGATGATGCATGACTATGATCAGCTGTGTGGGTAGATGTTTATTACCGTCTTTGTGCAGCAGAATAGCCCTTGTGGGACAGAGCATTGATCCATTGTCGTTTGCCGTCAACCCATGGTTGGCCATTCGCTGAATATGTTTGCAGACATATACCAACATAAAGTCATTTACCTCTAACCTGCACTTTCTCTGTGTAGCGTTTGGCTTCGTGGCTGTTGCGTTTAATCAATAGTGCCTCCTAAGTAGATCATTATCCCTTCCCCTGACGGGGTAATGAGCCTTTGGAGGGCCTTATGTCTTTCATGTCTCCTCCCACCCCCACCTAGTCGCATTGTAAACAAGAGTTCAAGGTTTCTACACCTTGCTGATTGATTTATACCAGGATTTCCATCGGTCTCTCGTCCGCCAGGGTCTTCCCACCCCTTCTCTTTCCCATCTTCTCCTTGTCATTTTTCTCTGTCACACTTTGTAGGGCAGCTAGGCTACCAGTGCATCTCAGCCCATATAGTTTGACATGTTGGTGTGCCCTTCTCTCTCTCTCTCTCTCTCTCAGAGAGCGCTATGTGTGCTTTGAGATTGTGCTTATAGTATGTGTAAAGACAATTTAGGTCAAACATAACATCTGATGAGACTTCAGCCCAAAGGGCATTGGACCACACTGTCCATGATGTGTACATATTCCAACCGGCATATATATATACACACTGCTGAAGGACCGCAGTTTAAAGTGTGTGGGTGTGATATTTGTTGCAACTAGCTTGTTCCTAGGGAACTTATATAAGTTAGACGTTATTTTATACAAGTTTTTATAAAACAAAGCATAAAAATTATCATTGATTTCGTTGGCTCTGAGAATATAGTCTAGTAATACAATGCAGCGTGAGCTAAACCCCTGTAGGTTGTTTCTAAGCAACCAGAGGCCCTTCCATACAGTACATGCTCCAACTAACAGGTGAAGCCTCTGTGTCCTGCAGGGACTTTATCCCGGGTCCGAGGAGGGCTGGCAGGTATACAGCACGGCTTCCGATCCAGACGGCAGGTGTGTGTGTACAGTGGTCGCCCCAGCGCGGAACCTGTGCAAGCGGGACCCCCGGACCCGACAGCTGCGCCTGCTCACGGAACAGGTGTGTGTGTGTGTGTGTGTGTGTGTGTGTGTGTGTGTGTGTGCACTCGAGCGCACGTGCTCATGCATGTTTCAGCGGTCAGCGAGAAAAGGCAGTGTACTGGAATTAAATATTCACTGGGCTGTCTCTGCTGCTCTGACACTTCCAGAACACACGGCAGTGTCCGTGCCGCACTCAAATCCACATATCTCATTGATTTGAGTGGCAGACGTCCCCCTCGGTACATCAGCTGCTGAATCCCACACAGACTGCCGTGTCACTCAGCAACGGTTTAAACTCAAAAGACGAGGTTGATTGATGAGTGGAACAGCTTTGTTATATTGGCCCTGTAACCTACAGTATATGACACGCTGTATAGGCTGTGTGTGTGTGTGTGTGTGTGTGCGAGTGTGTTCGCGTGTGTGTGCGTGTGTGTGTGTGTGTGTATGTGAGCTGGCTGTATGTGCATGTATTTTGACGGCAGAAAGGCTTCAGATGAAAAAATCTGTTTTATGACTGAAGTTGTTCAATTATTAAATGGCGCCAGCCCTGCAGACAATCCCCAATGCATGAACTCTTAGCCTAGCTCGGCACCAAGAACAGTGCACTTATCCAGATAGACAAAGAATTCTGGGTATTGTTATCTTAAAGAAGTGCAAGAAAACACATGTACATGAACACAGTTTGTGAAATAGCTCTCTTGCTGAGCTGAAAAACAGTATGTATGACTAGAGAGATGTTGAGGAGACAAAGCTCATCGGAAATATCCTGCCCTATCTCTCTATCTCTCTCTCTCTTTCTCTCTCCCTGTATCGCTCTCTCTCTCTCTCTCTCTCTCTCTCTCTCCCTCCCTGTAGCTCTCTCTCTCTCTCTTTCTCTCTCCCTGTATCTCTCTCTCTCTCCCTCTCTCTCCCTGTATCTCTCTCTCTCTCTCTCTCTCTTTCTCTCTCCCTGTATCTCTCTCGCTCTCTCTCTCCTCCCCTTCTCTCTCTCTCTCTCTGTTGTGAGACTTCTGTGTTTATGAATCTTAATTAGCCCAGTTGAGTGCCTGGCAGTGACACCTTGATGCTGCTGCTGCTGTGTGTGTAAGTGTAAGATAATATTGTGTGTGTGTGTGTGTGTGTGTGCGTGCGTGCGTGCGTGCGTGCACGCGCTCCCTCTGATCGCTCAGCATTCATCTCCGGCTCTGCCAGCATGTGCTATATGGGAGGTGTGTGGGAAGGTTGCACGGTATAGAGCATGTTTGTTTGTTTGCATATAATTGCTTGTCAGATTATTTATCACATATCTGGGTAACAGCAATATATTGACATAGTGTATTAATTTAATTGCCTTCCAAGAAGATTACTATTATGCAGTGCTAAATCCATAGCGTCAAGAGACAATCCTGCTCTCGCGAGCTTCAGTTTGTTCACCATGAGAATCAGTCTAGAGCAGAGGTCTTCAACGGGGGGTCCGGGACTCATAAGGGGTCTTCAGAGGTACTTCAAGGGGTCCTCCAAATTATTTCATCACATAGTATTTTCTTCCAAAATGTTAAATATCAGAAAATCTACATTAACTTAAAAACACATTTGTGTTTATGTTAAACACAAGCGTTGAAGACCTCTGGTCTAGAGAGCTTGAAATCCTGAATTTCTGAACAACTGAATTTGCCAAGATTTATATCGATATATACAGGCGTTTAGGTGTAACGACAGCTAAAGCTAGTTGAAAGCAATTTGAAAACAACGACAGATGGTTCATCCACTCAATTGCCAAGTATTCTTTGAAAGTTCTCTTTAGCTGGATTTGTGTCTAACAATTCATGTGGGTCGTCAGGTTACTAAACCCGGGCATTAAACCGGAACAGGGGTAGCAGAACGTACTGTAAGGAAGCCTTCTTGACAGATGCCAGTTACGCACATACTGTAGGCTCTCTCGTAGAACTGATCAGTCATGGTGTTTCTTCAAGAGGAAGAGCACCGGCAACACAGATGTCTGAAACGTCCACCTGTGCATTGCATCACTGCATGGCACGCTATTGGTATGGTAGAAAAAGCAACAGGTGTTTGTGAACAAACAGGTGCTAGTACAGGCAAACAACAGCCAAAATGGATAATTAGTGGTTTTGGCATTAAAGCTCCATTAAGCACAATATTTCACCCATAATGTATTACTTTAACAGCCCTGCAGCACCCACCATCACTCTGCTGTTATTTCTACTGTACTCTTGTTTACAATTATAATTGAATGCATATCAAGGGTGATGGGTTGCCTCCGGCAATATGTATAAATTCAGTATGTGACTTTAGTGCAAGTTTGTTTTATAATCTGTTGGGGAATTACAGTATATCACCCTGCTGGAGAAAAACTAAAACGTAATGGATGTTTAAAGCAGATTAGAATAATTTAAAAATATAAACATTGATTAAAGAATAAAAAAAGACCCTTTGGGAAGGTTTAGATAACGTGTGTGTGTGTGTGTGTGTGTGTCTGCGTGGACCAGGTCCAGAACTTGAGTCAGTCAATGGAGGTGGTCGACCTGCGGACATCCAGGGACCTTCAGTACGTCAGAGATTCTGAGCCCCTGCTGAGAGGGGTGGACGGGCGGATACACACCTACGTAGCGAGCCCCCGCACCCTGACAGCCAAGACCCTGCAGGTAAACAGACCCTAGCACATCATAAACAGGCTTAATGTGGGTTGTTATCGTATATTCCATGTGAAACGTCCTCACAACACAAAAGGGTTTGAATCTCTATATAATACAACATATCTTGTATCAACAAACTGAGCCGGGATAGTATAGCTCTTGGGTCCATAGAGAGAGAGACGAGCAAACACTCACACACGCGTACACGCGCACATTACATATCTTAGCTTGTCCTTTACCTTAAAGTAGAACATTTTCACCTTAACATAAATCCTTTCTGCCTCTCGTCTTTGAGCAGACATCTTCATAATAGCATTACCGGGCTTTTGGAGCTGTCTCAAGTTTTTGTACACTTAGTGGTGTGTGTGTGTGTGTGTGTGAGGCTCCTCAGGGGTTCTCACAGGCATAAGCTTCTGCCTTTGCTTTGAGAGGAAGAAGGGGTGAATATTTATGCACCGTGGAGCTGAGCTTATCAATAACTAAACACTAACCCATCCCACAGGAGGGAGGGAGTGAAGAAGACTTGGGGAAGGTTGGGGGGTCGGGGGGTCGGGGGGTGGAGGTGCTGGAGGGGGCAGACAACTAGGGCTGAGAGAGAGAGAGAGATACAGAGAGAGAGCGAGAGAGAGAGAGAGAGAGAGAGAGAGAGAAGAGAGAGTTTTAGCTATGGAGAGATGAGAGGATATGTGAAGGGTAGGCGGAGGAGAGGGGGCAAGATAAAGGAATGATACAGGGTGGATAGAGTCAGATGATGGAGATATATAGTTGGGATTATAGTTGGGATGTTGTCCTGAGGGTATGTTGCGGGAGTTCATGTCTCGCCTTCCTCCGCATCTCTATACACGTTCCTTTTACATATCCAAGTCTTCTCAAGGGCCTGGCAGCTGACCTTACACCTCTTTTATTTTTTCATCATCACCGTGTAGTCTTTCATGTGCGGCTCACCGCCTCTTCACATCTCTTTTACGCCTCTCCTCTCTCCTCTCTGTTTAATTAGCCAGACTTGACTGTGGCCTTTATGCGCCTCTTTATACCCAAGTCACTTCTCCTCTAAACAAGCCCACTCTCCTTTACCGATAAACACTGCTATTTCCTCCTTACTCTTTGTACTGATTTCCTGCCTTTATCTGTTCTCATCGACCCCTCACGCTCTTTTTCTGTCTTAATTTGATCTTCGTCTCTGCCCGTCCTTCCTTCATCTCTGCCTTTCTCTCTCTCTCTCTCTCTCTCTCTCTCTCTCTCTTTCTCTCTCTCCGAACAACAAGGAGTTGAAGGGGCAGATGTCCCAGCTGCGCCCCCTGCTGTCTGTAGTGGAGCAGTACAAGGCAGACTTGCAAACCTTGGCCACCTTGCGGTTGGAGCTCATGAACCTGTCGGTCATTCTGACGGGCATTCAGGAAGAAATAGGGGCGTATGACTATGAAGAACTCCAGCAGAGAGTCCTGCTGCTGGAGACAAGGCTACACGCCTGCATGAACAAACTGGGTATGTGCGAGGTTAGCTAACTCCTAGTCTCACAGAGCCAGCCTTTGCATAATGTCTGGGACACAGTGCTGGCTAATGTTGAGGCGTCAGTACCTGCCTACTTGACTAGCGAGGTATTTTGATTGACATGCAACGACCAACTACGTAGTCGGAGGTTAAACTTACAATGAGGAATTTGTTGGAAAACTGAACAACAGTACTCTACTACTGTAAACTACAATAGTAGTTTACAGGCTGTTTACAGGTCTTGTAAATCTGTAAAATGTGTAGGCCCGTTACTGATTAAAATTTATGTTTAATTTTAAATTAGTAAATAAAGCATACATATAGGATTATATGCATACAACATTTCAGAGATATTTATTATTACACACTTCTTTCATAATATTGGCCGTACCTAAAAAGATGTCATCAAATGTGTCATGTGTGGAAGATTGTGTAGGTGAATAATCTTTGAATAGCGTTAAAACACAACACAGTAGCATATTCTTTAGCAGTTATAGGTGTACAGGGATATAATATGTTCAGCACAGAGTTGCTTATGTGACGTAGTGCTAATGGAGAAAAGAGGCTGAGACTAGCTAACACCTAGCGAATAGGCTAGGCTACAACTCTCAGTTTATAAGACAGGAAGGTCATAGTTTTAAACCTCCCTTAAGCAATTTGTTGGGGGATTTAATTTACAAACAAACTCTTACTGCTAAGAACATGTTACATATAAACTAGAATGAACATGTTACATAAACTACAGCTTAGCCTATATTACATCTGTTTCTATGTCAAATTCCCACGGTGAATTCATCAAATGTAGTATGTATGTATGTATCTCCAATAAAACAAACAAAATCTACATCAAGATGTTTTGTTTATCAAATTTACAAAGAAACCTTTTGAGAGAACAGCTCTCAACGATACCTTCCGATAGCAGGTATTGAGAGATTTGTTTTTTGATTGAAAGTGTGGCTGATATAATAAAGCTAAAGCTATTTGTGGCTATTTAGGAAAAAATCATCATGCAATCTGTCAAATGTAGATAGTTAAATATTATCTACAATTGCAATAACATAATAAAACATGTCTATAACTCTAGCAACTATTAACAACTCAGGTCAGTTCAGCTAATTATTTTCGATAGCTGGTCATAAACAATTTAGTCAAGCAAGCCGGCCTGCCAGCACTTTGCAGCACATACTGTCCCTCATGCTGCCTGATTTTACTGCGCCCCTTTATTAAATATGCACTCCAGCTTTTCTCTCCCTCTTTGGAAGCCTTATGCCCAGCATCTCCATGGCAGCTTTAACACGGTTTATCACTTGTTAACAGGTTGCGGTCGTCTCACTGGGGTGAGCAACCCAATCACCGTGAGAGCCTCTGGCTCCCGCTTTGGCTCCTGGATGACTGATGCCATGATTCCCAGCTCTGACAGCAGGGTAGGTTTGCAATACATCTACAGTGCGCGCGTGTGTGTTTGTGTGTGTGTGAGTGTGAAGTGTGAGACATTGTGACAGGTCCTGCAGGTCTAAGTGTTGTATGTGTTGAAAGCGCTGCGTTTAAACTGTGGGCACTATGCAAGGAGTTGCCCAATTTGCTCTCTCTCTCTCTCTCTCTCTCTCTCTCTCTAAATACATTTGTATCAGGAAGCAATCTATTTATGCCTCTGTATGTGTGTGTGTGTGTGTGTGTGTGTGTGTGTGTTTGTGTCAAACAACAGTAATCATCCAAACTCATCTTATCTTGTATGGTGACAGTATGGAAACTA
>JAOEGT010072081.1:0-16002 GCA_025447795.1 Speoplatyrhinus poulsoni
GGCTGTAGCCTATGATATGATTGAATAGAGATTATGTGGCTGCTCCGGGGACAAATGAAAGACTAGCCGAGATTAGCCAGAGCTCCATTGATGATGAAGGTTGGATTTAGTATAAGCAAGCAACGGTGCTCCCAGCTGTAGTGTAGCCTACAGCACGATCTAGCATAGCCTATCGCTCCATGCCAGAATGGATCCACCGTTTGTTGGGCGTGTTTTTTAATGGGCTATTTCGAGTATAGAAATAACTGTAGTCCATTACAGTTAGGCATACCAGCTAAAATAGTGGATTCAGATTAAATGTAGGCTATCATTTCTTTTTTTGATGATCGTAATTTATTACCTTTTATTCCCAGTAATAAGTAAAGTTATATCATTACTTTTTGAAAGAGTAATACTGTAGGTAAATAGTAACATATTATTTGCCCAACACTGGAGCACATCTCTTCCCCATTTTGATGTTTAGTCTGAACATCAGCTGAAGATATTGACCATATGCCTGCATGCTTTTATGCATTGATTGTCTGCCACATGATTACATATTTGCGTTAATGGGTAGGTGCACCGGTTTACCTACAACTTCATTACGAAGTATAGTTAAAATTGGTGGGGCCATGCAGGGAGGTATTTACTATAGTGGAGAATTATACACTACCGTGTTGCTTTTCAATAATTCCTAAACTTCAAAGGCCTCCTCATTGAACATCATGAATAAACCCTAGACAAGCTCAGTTTTTAAACACAACTTCACACAGAAAATTATTTAGTGAAACTTCTACGATTATGTCATACAAGAAGACTCGCAATGACAGGTGTCTAGTCCGGGACTAAATATTTGGCAGAACTCAGTAAGTATATCTAATTAACTAGCATACACATCCATATTTTCAGGCTGTTTACTGTAACAGTCCGAAAAGGTAACGTTGTTAAACTTATAGTTCTCTCTATATATTGGAATATAATTACCACAAAGTCGAGGCACAAGAAACACACACAGATATAGACAGACGGGTGGATGGAAATACAGTGAACGGCAAGGTTGTGTGGATGCTCGTCCTTGTCAATGACCTGCGTTTCCAAACTGGAGGTGTGAGATAACGGCTTGACTGATGATGCAACCGTTCCCCTGGTGACCACAACATCTTGTATTTCCCCCCTTGTCATTTTACGCTCCATTAGGGTGGCTGATGTTCATTAAAAAAGACTGCCGTCCAACAGATGTGGCTTCAAAAACTAATTACAACTTTCAGCATGCTGTTTTGTGCCAAAACCCCACCAAAATAAATCCTTGTGTTGTGGCATATAAGCGAAGCCCTCAAATGAAAGTGACGGTTATTGACATGGACTTAATGCAGGTGTTGTATCCACATTATTCTTGGTAAGAGATATTTCCCATGATTCATAGTGCAGCGATAACGGCTCTGGTACTTTGTGTCCGGTTGGAGTGTTTACATTTAACTGTCTGCTATTTGCCTATATTAGCAGTGGTATAGTACAATCATTTAACGGAGTTTTTTGCAATATATTTTTTAACAAAAGGTTGGTGGACATTTCAGTAATGATTTTTTACATTGTGAGTACTGTATTATCCGTGTGCTAATCTGACAGGATTTGTCTATTGTCAACTGTTAATTAACTAGTTTTTTCAGATGTTGGATGGAGTGGAGCTTCTAAATAAAAGCAGATGCTTACTTACACAAAATAAACAAAGTTGTCCGCATTTTATTCTGTAAACATGAAGACTGTAGGCTACAGCAGTAACTTTACGCATTTTTGATAGCCGAGGAAGAGCCATATAGTAGGCTACTGTATTAGTAGAGCCCAGACAAATGTCAACGGCATTGTGTTAATAGTATAACTATATAAACCTTAGTCTATTGTTTTCACATTGCACTTAACCTGGAGCTAAAAGTATTTGTAGAATGTTCTTAGACCCAAGCTAAGTGTGTGTTAGCCTGGAGCTAAGAAAGGCATTCACATTGGCACAGTCTTGGGATCCAAAATGGACTAACCCCGACTTTAGCCCAGGGTTAGCTAACCCTGCTCCAGATCAGGATGAGCTCCTGAAAATTTACTAAACCCGAGGCTAAAAGGTGCCAATGTGAAACAGGGCTAAAATGCAATAGAGTTTTCATCACATTTTTGTCAGTTGGAACCTGGCAACTGACATTCAATCAAGGGCAAATAGTATAGTGCAGTGTGAATCATATAGGCCTGTTTAGGTTAACCCCGGGTTAATAATGTGTGTGTGAAAAGAGGCTAAGGTAGCCAAGGTGTAGAAAAATATGCATGAATGGGGCTAAAATATTTGTCTAAATCCTAAAAGAAAATCTACACCATTCATAGGCCATCCAGTCGAGCGCATCGAGGGCATATCATGCATAAAATGTAAAAGATATGGTGTCTGACAAGTGCACTCTGCCCAAATAATTGTGCAGGCTATAAAACCCTCTGATTGTTTAAAATAAATAAATAAAAGAACGTGTAACTTGTTTAAATTGTTGGTACAGCCCATGGCACAGGTGAAACCTGAGCTCATCGTCTGAGCATTGACCGGAAGTGAAAAAAAATACTGGTTAACATAGCAGTCCACATACAGGAATAAAGTGGATAAAGAGGGATATTTGTGAAATGTACACCAGCGTTAAGTGCCTGGTTCCAGACTCCTGAATGCCCGTCCACTTTTGAAATGCTGAGTGGTGTTCAGTCATGCTGGATGTCAGCGGAATCTTCCAGTTTAGAGGGTCTTGACACAGTCAAGCTAACCAATGTCTTTCAGCGTGTGAACGTGGGTGAATGTTATCGTTGCGTCAAACAGTATGCTAGCGTTCTGTGTGATCTGTGTTGTTTCCCAACAGACGTGCAAATTAATAAACATGTTAATCCTAAATGTGCGCCTTTCTCTCATTTGATAAATGTTTACAAACACACACGCACTGTAACCTTTGTCACTAATTACATGCTGTAAGCAGGCTCTGAATGCCATTTCTTTCAGATGGAATAACTTTTCTCTGAGTCAACGTTGGATGCACCCACCACCCCCCTCTCTCTCTCCCTATCTCTCTCTCTCTCTCTCTCTTATCTCACCGTGCTAGCTATAGCTGTTAGCATGCATATTGCTTTCGTGTGCGACCCACTTTTTCCAGTCAGTACAAAGGACAGTTAACATGTGTCAGCTTGTGCAAACAAGTTCTGTGTGCTTTTTAATACGGCTCTATTCATTTGTGGGATGAATGTAGTGTGTTATATATATATTTTTTTTTTTTTCCACTAGCTGCTTCTTTCTTATTTGAAAGCAATGAATTGGTCTTCTGGGTGGTCAGAATTGTTATAGAATTCATGAAAATTTGTTTTACGACTTATTCTTGTCACCAAGCCAATACAATATTTGTATTTAATATAAGTGTGAACTTGACCGTTTGGTAAAATGTTTTGGGTTTGTCTGTGAAAATGTATATTGTGTTCATTGTTAGCACTTCTCAATTACATAATGACAATAGCAAGTTTTAATTTAATAAATTATATATATCAGAAAAGCAGTGATGTTCATTAATTGTTTTCCGTGTCTTTAGTATTTTCTTCACATGATTTCTTGTCTAAATCAATCCTCAATGCTGAGCACCCATTATTGTATCAACAGGGTCAATTTATTGGACTGCAGTTGTCTAGGATCAGACACTGTGATCCACACAGCCTATATGATGATGAGCATTAGCGGAGAGGCTTGGAACAGAGGTTCCAAGGCTGTAAAGCCCCCTTGTAGCATATAAGATGACAAAATAGCCTTTGCATTGCACTTTCAAATACAGAACACTGCAACATTTGGACTTAGCAGCCAGTAGTGAATCAATGGGATTTCGTACCCCTAAACCTTTTGTCTCCCATCTTTTATTCTCTCTCTCTCTCTCTCTCTCTCTCTCTCTCTCTCTCTAATTATTTTCCCTATCCTCTCGTCACCCAGTGGAGCTGAAGCAGGCAGGCACAGCCCCGCGGGAGAGTCTCTCTCCATAGCGGACAATGGGCCATTCCGTTCCATTCACTTTTTGGCTTCCTATCATTTGCTGACGTCAACATTAAAGGCTTGTCCGTTGCATCCAGTGGAAAGCAAGGCTTTACTGTAAGTCTGATCTGCCTCGCTTCCTCGTGGCATCGAGCACACAACCCTGCTGCTTGTATTTAGCACGCATGGATATCAGCCTAACACACGCACACGCACACACACACACACACACAAAAACACAAAGGTAGAAGCATAATGATTGCTGGTCTTTAGTATATTTGCATATTTAATACAATATTTGAAGTTACATTAGTGCATTAAACTGATCTCAAGGATCTCAAGAATCTTTCATAAAAACAATTTTAGAATGACAAAATGTCATGTTAAGCAAAACCATGCAAGGCCCTCTCCATATTATAAATATAAATATAAAATACCTGTTTTTAATTACAACAATGATGCCCCCCACACACACACACACACACACACACACACACACACATCATGCACCCACCTACACACCTGCACACACACACACAGCAGGGAATCGATAGCAAAGCATCAGTTACTGTTTGTGCGTTGGAGAGACCACCTCTCTCGTCCTCCTCCACTTGACCCCCTTCTTCCCCTCTCATCTCCTCCTCCTCTCCTCCTTTCCTCTCTTATATCCCCATCTCTCTCTCTCCCCCCCACACACACACACTTATCCATTATCTGTCCATCTACACCTTTACCCCCCGTCCCCCACACACGCTCCCTCAGACGTCACGTTGCGCGTCCGTCGTCTGGGGCGACAAAGGTGAAAGCCGGCCTGAGCTGTTGCTCAGAAATGTTCGAAAGGTTGAAGAGCGTCTTCCCCCTCCCCTTGTGCACTTTGTGTCCCGAGAACAATATTGGTGTAACTAAGGTATTCGCTGGCAAGACATATTTCTTTTTACGCCTAGACACTCATTGGTGAGCTCATAGAGCATCCATTGCTATCTGTAGTGGGCAGTAGCATGCGCAGTAATGCGCAAAGGTATTTACCTCATGTTCGCGCATTGCAAAAAGCACGCCGGGCCTTTAGGGTGAGAAGCCAAGTTATCCTTGAGGTACTCGAAGTAAAGCCGCTTCTCCTTTGCGTCGAAAGGAGCCAGATGAGGTGGTTCGGGCACCTGGTAAGGATGCCCCCTGGGCGCCTCCCCTGGGAGGTGTTCCAGGCACGTCCAGGAGGATGCCTCGGGGAAGACCCAGGACTAGGTGGAGAGATTATTTCTCCATATTGGCCTGGGAACGCCTCGGGATCCCCCAGTCAGAGCTGGTTAATGTTGCTGGTTAATGTTTGGGGTCCTCTACTGGAGCTGCTGCTCCTGCGACCCGACCATGGATAAGTGAGTGAAGATGGATGGATGGATGATGGTGATTGGATTAACTGATTGGTTATCTATCATCGTTGGTTAACGTCACACCTAACCGACGCCCGGAGCTGCCGGTACGACGCTGATTGGTCAGAGCCACGATGTCAAGCTGGCCCAACCGGGTCTCGCCGTGAAGTCACACTGACGCTATCGAGATCAGGATGGCCTCAGGAGGCTATTATACACCTATACGCACATATACTGAACAGTATTAATGTTTTGCCTTCCATCACCTTGGCAGAATAACCTTCAGAACCTCCACAGAACCTCCACCTCCGAGGAAACAACAACAACGCAAGCCTGCGCTTAAAGGCCACGTTCGAGAAGAAAATAACAGCAGATGTCCCTGAGAGAGTCTGACCCAGTCAAAAGGCAGTCAAAGGCCGCGTTCAGACGTACCTTCTGTTTGGAAGCTGTCGGACTCTTTTTTACATTATAGCTATGGAGCGGACCGCGTTTTTAAAAGCGAAATGGGCGCTGAACTCAAATGCTGCCGCAGGTGCTTTTTCCAGCAGCTCTGGGCTTCTTTTTCAGTTGAGAAAAGTTCAACTTCTCAGAAGAAAACGCCCTATATCATCCGCTTTTTTGACTATATCACAAGTGCATATAGAGACCTGGTGTTTCCCATAACAACCGTAACAACCGTTTCAGCTGCTTTTCTTTCAACATGAAAAATGCCCAGGCCAGCGCTTTTAGTCAAAAAAAGAAGTTACGTCTGAACGCGACCTAAGCTTCTCTCTCAACTGTGATACTGTAGATGCCAGGTTTATTCGGGACACGGCTTGGTGCTTTACAAGCGCCGTGCGTTTCCATGCGACTGCCGTTGTGTAGGAAGGCGAGCCCTTTTTAAAGGGCTGGCATTCATTACCGCTGCTCCTCTGAATGGCTCTCTGTATTGTGTGTGACACTGTATGGGTTGTGTATATGCATGAGTGTGGGGCTTCTGAAGGAGCAAGAAAAAGAGCATGAAAATTCAATCCCATTAATGTTCTATAGAGGCTACGTCTCAGTGTGTCCTGGACAACCTGTTGAGTGCGAGTGGAACATGTGTGACCTGTCTAGCTAGCATCTAGCTAGCGTCTAGTTAGCTGGCTCTGTGGAGATAGGCTGACTGTGCAAATGGTGAATTGAAGGCATTTACATGGCCATTTTCTACCCTTCCTGATGGTGACGGTTGCTATGCAAGGCCCCACCTGACCAGCAGATAGTGTTAGGTGTCTTGCTCAAGGACACATCGACACTTGAATGAGTATGGCAAGCCGTTTTGACATTTATTCTTCACGACTAGTATCTTTTTATTAGACACTAGTATCTATTATTTAGATACTAGTATCTATTCCGTTAGTTACTAGTATCTATTCTTTAGATACTAGTATCTATTATTTAGATACTATTATCTATTCTGTTAGTTACTAGTATCTATTCTTTAGACACTAGTATCTATTATTTAGATACTATCTATTCCGTTAGTTACTAATATCTATTCTTTAGATACTAGTATCTATTATTTAGATACTAGTATCTATTCCAATAGTTACTAGTATCTATTATTTAGATACTAGTATCTATTCAGTTAGTTACTAGTATCTATTATTTAGATACTAGTATCTATTCCGTTAGTTACTAGTATTTATTCTTTAGATACTAGTATCTATTCCAATAGTTACTAGTATCTATTTATTAGACACTAGCATCTATTATTTAGATACTAGTGTCTATTTATTAGACCCTAGTATCTATTATTTAGATACTAGTGTCTATTCAGTTAGTTACTAGTATCTATTATTTAGATACTAGTATCTATTCAAATAGTTATTAGTGTCTATTTGACACCCACGGTGCCACTGCTGTGTGTTTGCTAATGTGTGTGTCCGTGTCCGTTTGTGTGTGTGTGTGTGTATGTGTGTGTGTGTACGTGCGCTTTCAGGGGCAGGATTGTGTAGGAGTGTCCTTGAGCAAGTAACTCTCCGTTGTCTAACCCCTATTTGCTAACTTGTTACTAGTAACTTGTTACTGCCCAACAGTGATAGGTACGTATTATAATAAGTTACAGCAATATGCATAAAGTATATGTACAGCCGACAAATGTGCAATGTCAGTATTTCATACTGTGTACATTTGACACATATTTACGTGTTAGAGATTTCTCTGTTCAATAACAGCAGCAATATTTGGGAGTCAAACTACTCAATTAGTCAAACACATTCCTAACAATCTGCTGCTGAAAAACACCTTCTTTCTCTTTGCTGGATGCATGTCAATATATCATCCAACATATACTGTACATCAATACTGTATGTATATAATACTGATCCAGGTCAGCATTGTCTGCAGATATAGAAAAATACAAACAGGTTCACATCATACCAATAGCCAACTCATTGGTATGTCAGAGCATTCCTGGGCATAAACACAACATGCACAAATGTAGAATATCATTTTAAAACATAATAAACACACTCATACACATTATACATGCGTCTTGATGTCAATACATAGAGTATGACTCATAAATGCTTAGTGCATTTGCAGCTCTCTTAAGACACACACACACACACACATACACACACACAAACAATACACACACACAAACACACGCGCCTGTAACCCTCGAAAGACCACAATCGGAGCACCTCTCTCTGCAATTCCATGAGCTCGTTGGTTTAGTTTATTGTTTGTCTCTAGGCGCTCAGAGGCCTTTTTACTACAACACACACACACACACATACAGACGCACACACACGCGTTAAGAAGTGTTCCAAATTGTTGGATTAAGTGGGTCACCCTCTCCTACGGTCTTCTGAAAGAGAAAGGATATTTTTGTGCATCTGTAGCCGAGAGGCAATCGCACACTGCCATGGTTTTGGCTGCACCTTTTAAGAGTATTTACGGGAAAGACAGCGCATGGTTCCAGAGTGCTTCATGGTGCTTGTGGTTGTGTGTGTGTATGTGTGTGTGTGTGCACGCACCTGTCTGCAGTTAAGATTACATGTTTACAGTGTGTGTGTGTGTGTGTTTGTGCGCCTGTGTTTGTGAAGGCATGAATGCTTGTATGAAAAATACTGTACATTGACCAAATATTCACCTCTGGTTTACTTGTACTACTGTGTGTACAACATAGGCGTCAATTGGGTATGGCAAGGTATGTCAGCTGCCATAGCTTTAGGATCATCTTAAAAAAAAAAAAAAGATTTTCACTTGTATAGCCATATCATTTAGGATTTTTGCTCTACAAAAATGATATAGGCCTTAGCCTATGTAGCTAATCGCATATGCATAGGAAATGCGGCCGGTGGGTAGAACGCAGGGAAGAAAATAAAAGATCTTAACTTATTTTAAAAGCGTGATTTAGGCGCTAATTGGGCGCTACTGACAAAACTCTCTACCCTCAGATCAAGACGGCCTTCCTTCTCCTCAGAATGTCTGATTGGTTGGTAGAACAAGGTTATTGCTCCAGCGTTACACTTGAGGTCATTAACGAGTAGGGTTTGGAGGAGGTAGTCTAACTTTTAGTCTCATTGTAAATGACTTGTTCATGTCTCATGTTATTTTAGCTGGAGGTGGCTTAATAGCCTTAACTTTAGAATACTCAGAATATTAGAATATTCAGTATTTCAGTATATATTATTTAGTGTTAAATTTCCATGTAAAATTTGTGAAGCATCATATCGTTTTATAAAGCCTGTCACAGGTCCTTTGAACTGTGACGTGTCCATATGTAATTTCTCTTACTATCATAGCCCCATAACTTGATGAAGGTTCATAACTATTCACCAGAATGCAGGAAATGAAGTCTTTGATGCAAAAAATGTCCTGGGGGAGCTCCCCCAGACCTCCCCTGTAATATGTCTCTCCCTAAAATACTAATAAAACCTGATACCCTTCGTTGACGTCAACTTGCCATGCCTTAGCTTTTGTTAAAACAACACCCCTGTGTGTGTGTGTGTGTGTGTGTGTGTGTGCGTGTGTGTGTGTGGGTGGGGGGTGGTGGGGTGGGGGGTGGGGGGTGGGGGTGTATGTTTGTGCAAGTACATGCTTATACATTAGCTTTACACACTCACCTCTTCTTGTGTGTGTGTCTGGTATTATATGGGTCTGGTCTGGTCTGGTTTGACCTGGTCTGGGTGTGGTCTGGGTCTGGTCTGGTCTGGTTTGACCTGGTCTGGGTGTGGACTGGGATGCCATGTTGGATCGCTTCTCTTCTCTCCCCGCCGCTGTACAAGGATGTAACTTCTTGCTTCTGATTGGGTAAATCTCAAGCAGAGAGCTGATTGCTTTCCATTCTGTCAAATGTTGGTGTAACAATGGCCCAATTTTGTCTGCTTTTCCTCTAAATCAGATTTTGTATGATACTGTATATAGCTGCATTGTGATATGCATGAACTTTTCAAAGTTTAACATCACTTTCATAGTGACGGTCATAAGAATTTGTGTGTCTATACACTTTTGATACTTTTAAAATATTGTTGCCAATCCATCACCCAACAGTGTCTAGCTTGACACTGGAGATAAATTACACTTTTTGCTAGCTGCCAAACAGTCAGGTGGGCGCAGCGACAGAGACGTATCATCCTGCCCGAGAAGGTCGCGGCGTCTTTTTACACTTTCCTATCCATCTCTGCTCATCACTGGTGCCACTAATATCTCATTTGCTTTGGAAAGAGGCTTTGTTTCAATTGACACCTATCCCGAGATTTACGACAAACCAGGAGATATATCAGCAGCCGGGTTCTGGCGCTCGCAGTCGACGTCCAGTTCTGTGTCTCACAAATTGTCAGCGCTTCAAATCTGTGGACTTGTTTCCCGTGTCGACGTTCTCGGCTCCACATCTGTGCTGCACGGCTGTGAAGCGTGGTTAACTTAGTAATGAGAATATACTGTGTGCCTAGAGTGTGCGAGGGCAGCGGGGGGTGTTGGAGGTCTATTAGAAGATTCTCCTTGCACTCTAACAGCAAGGTTGACATGATGTTGAGAATGTGTGCGATGGGTACCATACGTCACGTGGAACAGTGCACGCACGCACGCACGCACGCATGCACGCATTAACACGCACGCACATACACATACGTGATCACATACATGAAACACACATATAACTCCTCCCTCTCTTTACCGTTCCCTCTCTTTTCTCCTCAAATTTTTCAGTGACTTGTCCAACCCAGGAGAAAAGTAAAGAGAGACTAACAGACAGATGGGAGGACAATGGCAAAGAGGGGAGACAGCCAGAGAGACCTAATGAGGACGTAAGACTATGAATAACGGGCGTGGGAAGGTAAAAGGCTGGGTAGCAGTGTAGATGAAGGCTATTTTACAGCGCAATAGGAAAGGAACGTGTCTAAATGTGTTTCCTCACAGGCCATTTATTTGAATTCTACGTGAGTGAATGTGTTACGATATTGCACGCACACACACACACACACACATATACTGTGTACTATATATGTCAGTTAGTGCGCTATACAAACTGTGGGAGATAAATGTGAGACATTAACATTTCCATCAATTTCTCACTACAGCAGCTCAGCAGCAGATATTCAGCATACAGTGTTATTTTACATGATGAGACATTTGTATTTAGCTAAGTTATTAATTGAGAGAATGGTGTAAACCTAAAATAATTTAAACTTAACTCATCCAACTTGACAATTGGCTTTAGACTTAAGACTAAAATGATGTCAAAAGAAAAGGCATGCGTTGTAAAGAACAAATTCATCAAAATGTTCTTTGCCAATGCAGATCAAATGTTCTGTCACAAACACGTTTTGTAAATTAATATTTTCACATCTGCATGAAAACAAATGCATTCTTCCTTGTGTAAATAATTTTAAATGTTTTTAATTGATTCCTTATGCTTTGGTGTTTTATATGAGATCACCCACCCCCTTGCTTAAATCATACGTTTTCTAGGTTAGCTCTTTCTGGTTGAGAAATGCCTTTTAATGCTGCATAGTCTTTAATCAGTTCCCCAAAATGCTGAGCTTAACTGTGGTTTCTCCTGCGAGACCTATTTGATATACAGAATGTATGAGACAAATCCAAACCCCTCGTAGGCATTCAGGCTTGTATCGCTGAGCAATAAACCAAAGCATCTCAAAAAGCTTTGGGTCGCACTGTCAACTTGACGGCGTTGATGCTGGGCCTAATTCTGAGAGCTACGCTATATGATGCTATATGAGCCATGGAGAGCGCAAGGCGGTTGACGATGAGATGCAGGGCACTGCATAACCACTGGTATAGATTCTGTGTAGTCAAATGATCGGTCCCGTCACTGGTGTGCAGAGGATCAAGAGCATCTCTCCAATGGCCTTGGTTAGCCACTATAATAAGAGTCAACTGACAGATCGATATTTAATTCAATTTGTAGTTGCCAAAAATCAGTTTGTCAATGTATTGAATGAGTTTATGGATGATGTATAAAATTATTTACAAAGCCTTAGAAAAGATGGGTCAACATCTGTGCTCATTATCTTACACCACAGAAGTGCTAGCAGGTTTGTTCAGTGGTTTATCATGTAACACTTGGAAGATGGGCGCAGGTGCGCAATAGCCTGTCTAGTTGTCTCAGTGGGGGCTCTTTCTGTTTGGAGAGTCACGCCGGTCTCTAGAAGCTACCCCAAACCAGCCCAGGCAAAACCTTCTCTGTGGGCAGCCAACTCCCCGAAGCTTCTCCTGTGATTATTAGAACCCAAAATAAAACATTGGCAGCATCTCATCTTTAAAAGAGCACACCAATTTGTTGTGGCTTTGTCGCAGGTTGGAGCAGGTCACATAATATATAACAGCTTATAAAACTCATCATTGACAAACGATTTACAGCGCTTTGGTCTAAGTGTATGAAAGTGTAGTATGAAATTGGAGCCGAAATGGCTATCTATGAGGAAGATTTTCTTTTCCTTTGATAAAAGAATAGTATATACCTGGCAAAACTACACACCCAAAAGCTACAAGACAGCTCCAGCCTCAAAAGCTGAGAGCCACCATGCCTGAAGTGTAAGACGGGAGGATGTTGAGACCCTCCATGGGTTCCCCCCATCCCTCCCCTCTCTCTCTCTCTCTCTCTCTCTCTCTCGCTCTCTCAGCCCAGAGGTCTGTGAGCTCTGCTCAGTGGAGGAGAGAGAGGAGAGCCAATTCCAATGGGGTGATGATTCTCTGCTTGTAAGGCCCTGAACTTATAGTGTCAAAGTGTTTGTGTATGTGTGTGTGTGTGTGTGTGTGTGTGTGTGTGTGTGTGTTATTGATACAATTAACAATACAATGTAAGATATGTTGTATGATACGATGTACGATACGACGTACGATACAATGTACGCTACGAAATATGATATGATGTACAATACGACGTACGATACAATGTACGCTACGAAATATGATATGATGTACGATACGATATACAATACAATAAATTATACAACGTATGAACCGATGTACAATATGTTGTACGATGTGATGTAAGATACAATATATGATACAATGTACGCTACGAAATATGATATGATGTACGATTCAATATACAATTTGATAAATGATACAACGTATGAACCGATGTACACTATGATGTACGATGCAATATACGATACGATGTACAATACGATGTATGATACGATGTACCATATGACATACCATACAATATAGGATACGATACACTACATGCAATATAGTATACATTGATATGATACTGTCTCTCTTCCTCCTTATTCCTTCCTGTCTAGATCTGTGGATGATTAGATGAATGTTTGTGGGTGTGTCTGGTGTTTATCTCCTCCCAAACAAGTTTCCCCCCCTGATGTCACCAGAGAGCCAGGGACCAGTCAAGGATGCACCACACCTGGTCCTCATTTGACCTCGTTAACTTTATATAGCCCTTTGGCTATCTTCTGTTGTATCTCTGTCAGATTGTCTTGATGTTTTTATCTTACCTTATCTTACCTTATCTTTTATTCTAGCTGTGTATATTGGTTACCTTTCGCTTGCTCTTCAGGGAGAGGAGGTTGAGGTTGTGCAGACTTACAAATTCTTGGATGTATGCTTGGACAACAGACTAGACTGGAAGTGTAACACTGCCCCCATCTACATAAAGGGCCAGAGCAGACTGTACTTTCGAGGAAGCTTAGGTCCTTTGATGTGTGCAGCAAGATGTTGTGTATGTTCTATCAGTCGGCTGTTGAAAGTGTAATTCTCTTTGCAGCCATCTGCTGGGGCAACAGCATCAGAGCCAGTGACCATAAGAGATTGAACAAGCTGATACAGAAGTCTGGCTCTGTGCTGGGGTCTGCTTTGGAGCCCCTAGATTTGGTTGTAGATAGAAAAATGTTGCACAAGTTGTTTAGCATCAGGGAAAATACTTCACTGTACAACCTTCTGTTTGGGCAGCAGAGTGTATTTAGCTGGGAACTCCTACAGCTTCATTGTAGTAAGGACCAGGAAGTCATTACATGACATAATAACTCCCCTCTGGGCATCACAACATCTGATTAAGAACACTACATTGTACATTATATTATTAATACCGGACCCAATCATTTAAATATTAGCATTGTGAAGCCACGGCAAACTGCTCTATGTGCATAGTTGCCTATGTGTATTTTCACATTTTGTAAATTAGATTTGTAAATATATTTTAAATCTGTCAATCTGTGATTTTCATCAACCTCACATTAGTTTTGTGTCAATATGTCAGGTTTGTGGCAGCGATAGCCCCGGCCCAGGTGAAGTATTCTTTAGTTTATTAAAAATATTTAAGAATATATTTATTTATTTAATAATTACTGTAAGTTAGTATACTAAATATACAAAAAGTAGTCTTTCATTTTATGCTTACAGTAATTTAACATATGTTAAAAGTAAAAAGCATGCTTTTTATAAAGCACACTTGATGTGTACAAAGGTAGTATTTAGTGTAATATTCAAGTGCACTTAGTACACTTGAAGTAGAGCCAAATTAGCACACTTTATAAAACAAATGTAATTTCAGTTGTGGAACATTGCATTTTGTTGTGCAAAAGCCTGTATGCCACAAGAGACCTGTAATTAGCAGCATACTATAATTCTATAGAAAACCTTCGCCATTGACTTGAACCATTGAGAGGTTTTATATTTAGCACAAACAAATGGCAAAAAATAAATATGAACAAACATCAATAAGCTTTCTCCAGAATGACTGACTACACCTTTAAAATAAATATTGTATACAAACACACACACTGTAATTTTTTGTTGTTACAGTACAATTAGTTTGCACGGGTCCAACGCGAGACAGTCGGGAGTCTAGCCGCTGTAACGTGTCTACACCCAGAGATTATGCTGCTACTGTAATGCGCTTCTAGTATTTGGCGGCGAACTTCCGGGAACTATTTAGAGGATCCATGATCCGCCATTGCTGTGAAAAAAAACGGTCCATTGGAGTGAACGGAGATGACGTAACTGTTATTTCTATGGCTCTGGCTACACCACTACAATCATCCACAGCGTAATTGTCAACGTGAGGTGTGACATCAGCGCTATAGCCCCGCCCGCTCCCCCCGCAGCTGAATGTGTGCAGTCTGAGAGCGTGCGTGCCCCTCCGAGAGTGTCAGTGCAGAATACTTGCACCCACGGGGCCTTGTACGTACGCACACTACAAAATAAATGGCCCCTTCAGAGGACTGCCATCGATCTGCACAAAGGCACTCAGCTGAATTTGGGTGACCCTCTAATGTGGGTTCAAGGGTGCATCTCCCATTCTCTCTCTCACTCGCTCTCTCTCTCTCTCTCTCTCCCTCTCTTGGTCTCTCAAGGGAATTTCTCCACAATGTCAGCAGACTCTTTCTATACGCAAAGAGTTATGAACGCACACGTGCGTTTGTCTCGGTCTCTTGTGCGAGTAAAAGCCCGGTGTGCCCCAAAGGAACCACTGGGCCCTCACATCCATCCTTTAAACCTCAAATCCCCTGTGCCCCACTTATGACACACATTTTGACTGACAGTTTGAAAGGAGCAAGAGAGACAGAGAGAGAGAGAGAGAAGACAAAGACTCTCAGGGAAAAGATAAATATCAGAGGCTGGGAGAGAAGAATGAAAGAGAGAGACAGAATGAGAGAGGGAGAGAGAGAGAGAGAGAGAGAGAGAGAGAGAGAGAGAGAGAGAGAGAGAGAGATTAGGGGCAGTTTGAGTGACGTAGCATGTTAGCCTGTTTCCTGTCAAAAACATGATTGCAGACCCTCCCCTCTGTCTGACGGAGACCCTTGGGTAGACAGGCACTTTTGAGGAATGAAGGCTCGTGAAGGGCAGAGCACATCTCACATCTCACGGTCCACCGTGTGACGATTGAGGTGTGTGTGTGTGTGTGTATGTGTGTGTGTGTGTGTGTGTGTGTGTGTGTGTGTGTTTGGCAAGATCTGCATTCCTCACTACAGCTTTAAAGAGACTGCATATGACTTTCGGCGCACAAAGCTCACCAGCATCTCAGACCAAAACATATGCTGATTCCCTTTGGTTTAAACATGAATTGAGTCGCTTGAACTTGATTTTCTCCTGCAGATAAACACCTTATCAAATTCTTGAACCAAGCTTTTACACAATCCTTTCTTCTTCTCTTCTCTTTCTCTTTTCTTCTCTTCTCCCCTTCTTTCC
>JAOEGT010072091.1:0-16000 GCA_025447795.1 Speoplatyrhinus poulsoni
TGCCATCTACTCACTTGAGGCCCCAGGTGAAGTCCTTTCTTTTCATCCAGAGCCACTGACTACCGTCTTCAGCCGCTATATATATATATATATATATATATATATATATATAATCTGTATTTGTATAGCAGTTTTCATACAGAATTGCATCTCAAAGTGCTTTACAGAGAGGGAATACATGCACAATCGTGGCATGACATGTTGCTGTCATTATCATAGCACATGTGTGCTGTGTGTGTACAGTGTGTACTGAAATTATGCAGTTGGGTTTCTATCTTATACTGGCATCATTTCTGTTGTTACACTGTCTCACATTAAAACATACAGGATGAAATGCAATGGTGACTTACACCAACTGGCAATCACAAAAATAACCGAATTAAGCAGAACCTCAATGGGGTCATCGGGAAACTGAATTATTCACTCTACAGTATAACTGGTTTCATACAGCAATAAAAGCATGGTTACTGGGATATATTGATTTACTGTCAGGCTCATACTTGCAGTGTGAATGTAAAGAATGACCTCATATGAAATCAGCTTAGAAGTCATTAGAGAGGCACTCTGAGAACGCTGAGTTGGAGCCCATGATACATCGGCTGCGTTCACACATGCTGTATGCTCAGTGTGAACGTCGCCGTGTGAATCCATCCCTATTCTGATAACTCACACTGGTGGGTCTGAATTCCATCGATATCAACACTACCTCCTCTCCGCTTACTACCTCCAAGTCCATCCCAATCTTGTGTTCTCCATCAGTCATTGTCGGAGATACACCCACGTAAAGGGCTGGGACATCACAGTGGTCACCTGCTACAGCTGGCTGCAGTGTCTGTGCTGTGTGTGTGTGTGTGTGTGTGCATGTGTGTGTGTGCATGTGTTTAGGTGGAGTGCTTCCTCTATCATCATCCATCTTCCACATAAATGGTTGACTGCTATCTGCTGTGTGCTAAATGTGTGCTAAAGTGCTGTATCTACTGTTAATACAATACTTAAAGTTGATTTCATTTTCGGTAAATGCAGTAAAAGTCAATTGACTCAGAAATTTTGGTATTTTATGGTGAAAAGACAAGAGTGACTGAGTCGACCTCAAGCATGTTGTCTGGGATAAACAACTGCTAAAACCTAAAAAAAAAAACTCTCTTGTGTTTTTGTGGTAAATGAAGGCTATACCAAAGTTGAATTTCTACAGTACTTATATTGCAGATTAGAGCCAATACTGGCCTACGAAGCTCAGGTCCAGTATTGTATTTGTGAATCAGATGGCTCAACAGATGGCAAATTCCACGTAGTATCTGGATAATTACCTTCTTTCCCCTTATGATAACCACATTGAATTTAGATTAGGCCAATAACAAACTCACGGCACCGTGTGCCCTCTGCGGTGTGTCTTGTCAATAGGCTGTTAATGTGCTCATCCCCCCAACGCATACACGCCCCACCACTACCCCAAATCTCATTTAGCACGCACGGCATCAGCTGGCCCCGCTCTGCGACAACAGTGGGTGAGCAGCATAGCCAATACAACGGCTGAGGAGAACAGCGGAGGAAGTCTCATCGGTAATGAAGAGCGGACAGCCGGGGACTCATGTGGAGTGAGTGAGGAGTGCAGCTGGCCTGTTTGTTCTCATTTCATACAAAATGGACATCATCAATAGCCTGGTTGAAAAGCACCCTGGTATCGCAAGCCCTTCTCTACGATGAGTTCCCTCTTACACGGTACATGCAAACGCTGCCTTCCAGAGGACATAGAGAAGAGGAAGGCATGCTATTAATAGCAGACTGCATGTGTTGTCATTGTTTTAATCTGTTCCAAAGCCCTATTTTACCGATACAGTATTTTCTGTTGAGGTTCCTGTTGTTTGGTATTAAAAAATTTCTTCATATTTCTGTGAGGTGGTTTTTATCTTATTGTAAAACAACGTGAAATGTAATTTGAAGTGACCTACACAGTATGACTTCACACTAGCCATACAGTAAGCCGTGGAGGAAATACTGACAGAATATAATACTTTTGTATCCAACTACGAGACAGTTCAATATACGAGACAATGGTACAGCATGACAGCTGCACAGATGCAAAGATAAATAAATATTCATCATCAACTCCTCCCAGTTGAAATATTGCCATTCCTCCTGCTCCCTTTCTTTCAATGCCCTCCATTGTATTGGTATGAGCAGAACCACGCTCAACTGCATCTCTATGCTCTTGTGTCTCCAGGGGCTGTCCCTGAGGATGTGAGGCTATACGGTTTGGATGTCACCAGACACACAGCAAGTTCCACCGCCAACCAACACAAGTCAATCTGCTCTCCAATCATTAACAAAGGAGCAGATCTTAACACGTTAAATGGATCATTACAGTGTCTGACCTCACTGTGGCCAGAAAGTGGGAAACACAGAGAAGAATCCCTCACTTGTTGCAGACTGGCACCGGACCGCTTGTGAGTACCTTATTGTTCTCAATATTGGGCATGACACACATTGTCCATGGGCCTAGATGCTTCTAATTCCCATGTGTTATGGCAAATACCAATGGCATATCATACAACAACAAGACAAGGACTAAAACTATCAGTTAAAGAAGCTCATACAGTAGTTTTTGTTTTTTTACAATACCTGTGGTGCCCAGAGCCAGCATCAGACAACACTTAGTAGGGGGAATTGATGTCAAATGGAAGAACACTTTATTTAGGCAATAGCCATAGGTTTGAAGTCCACATGCTGGCCTATCACTTTTGTGTTTAAATACAGCAGATAAAGTTTAGGGCCTAGATATATGAACTTGAATGGAGTAATTATTGCGTCTAACGTGCAAAGATAAAATGCAACGTGTCCCCGACCGTAACCCACACACATTAAGCCTTTTCCTTATAATGGGCATCAATGGAGAGGAACAATCTTCATGATCATGTCACTCACAGGATTGTGGTTTTCATTTTGAGATTGCCTACTGAGATGTTGTGATCTAATCGGTTGCTGTTGGCTATATTAAATAAGGCACATTAAGCTTTTTCACGTATCTAGTGTTTTAGATCATACCAAATAAACGCATAAAAGCCATAGGCTACACAACAACCGATATCGCCAAGCTAGCTACCCGTAGTCTAAACCTTTGTATAAACAAACGTACCTAGGCTTACCTATTACCTATTACCCTATGTCTCTCAAATTGTTGGGTTTATTTTTTTATTTTTATTTTTTATTCTTCTTCAAAACAGAGCCAAAACAGATTTATTAGATAGAATACCTATAGTTACATGTAAGTACAATTAAAGTAGTTGTAGAGTTTGGTATATGGGACATTTCAAATGGCACTGCCCAAATGTGCCCACCTGGCGAAATTGAAAATTCTGCATGTCTCTAATAAAACCTCTCTCAATCTGCTTAGAATCAACCATTGCACAGGTAATATTCAGATGTTGGATTATTGATTTCTATAGGATTTAGGCTGCAACTGCATCATCCCAAAGAGATTTTTACTTTTAAAGTGAGTAGATTTTTAGGCAGAAATTAAATATTAAATGTCTGCTGTTTTCCATCTCTATATACTTTGCAATGGTAATATAAATATGTTTAGTTATAATGTATTCACATTTGAATGAGACCAGAAGTGTGCATGTAGGCCTTCTGGTTGAGGAGCTACACTTGCTTTATTTGCGGTATACATTTTAAGAGGTTAACTAACAGGTGCATTGTACAGTATCGTGTATGCTTGTTTCTCTTGTTGTGAGCATTGAGGGACGTGATGACAGATGAGATGCAGGTTGCAGCACCTCTCTATTCCTGTCTACCTCTGCATTGCCTGCTAGCCACTGAAGTGTTCCATTTTCACCATGAGATGCAGGTGAAGAATTGGGTGGAGGACAGCCCCAGAATGATCTGACAGATCCACTTACCCCTACCATCTAACTATATGGGTTATACAATACTGGCTGTGTGTGTGTGTGTGTGTGTGGGGATGATACTGTTGCTGGATAAACAAGAAAAATAATGTTAAGGTGTGACACCACACCACAGGAATGAGAGATAGCATAAATAACAAACAGTGTTTGGGTGGTAGTGGGGGGGTTAAATTGCATACGAGCTCTGCTGTCTCTCCAGGGTACCAAGGAAAATATTGCTAAGCCTTGGGCCAGATGAATACCCTCATCTTGCCTTTTGCCCGATGAAAACCAATAGAAATAATGAATAATACGGGTCAGCCCACTCTTGAAGACTTAACATGAACCCCGGCCACAGAGCCATGTCACACAGGACTGCCTAGCATGATATGAAACAATATAGCTATGAGAGGGTGAGATCAACAAATCAACAAAACATTATAGTACAATACAAAAAAAGGCACACGGAAAAACCCCAACTGCATGATCCAGTACACCTTTCAGAATTACAGTATTCATATTTACTGTTCACAAAGAGATAATCGCATATGTTATGTAATAATACAAATTGCACTCACAAGCCCTTTAATTGGCTTGAGTTGAATTAGCATTGACTAATCAACATAACTCTCATCATAGATTTTTAGGCAGTCTGGGTTACCGGGGGAAAATAATTATTTCAATCTGCAGGGCAGGCTACAGGCAAAATTAGATATTGAAACATGCAGGGCTACGTCTCACACGCACACGCACACACACGCACACGTACACGCACATGCAGATGAGACCCGTCTCTTCCTTCTGGCTGTCTTTGCAGAGCTGTCACACACACGCTGCATCTCAGAGCACCGGGAGATGGGGTTGAGCTGAATTAAACTGAGAGGATGTCCTTTCCAGCTCCGCAGAGGTCCACCGAGCCACATCCGCCCCCAGAGAGACAGATAGAAAGACAGGGGGAGGGAGGGAGAGAGGGAGAAACAAAGGCAGGGGGAGAGCAGAACATGTGGTGAGGACGGAGGAGTGCTCAAATAAATGCACAGGCTAGGTTTTGTCAAAATAAGAGCGCATTTTGTGCATTTGTATCTTTCTTGAAGTAAAAGCCCATACAATTTATGCATTGTGCACTATAGACTTTTTTTCTACACAACTATTCACAACTGTTTTCTAAGTAGTTCACTACTAGAGATAGTGGTGGAAAGCAGAGACACAATATAGCTGAAATGACCTGTTTTTCAGTGGTGGGCATTGGTCTTAGCCTGAGGCTGAAGCTTCAGTTTGACTTCATTGTGAGAATCAGTCTGGCTAGTTGAAATCTTTGTGGCTGAGACCGAGTAACAACTGAACTGACTAATCAGCATCATACTGATAGCTATGGGCATAGGTGTGACGGCAGCGAAGGCGAATTGAAAACAACTTAAACAACAATGATAGACAGATGTTTAATCCAATCACCTGCCAACTATTTTTTTTAACCCCTTCATCACTAGGCCAGATGTGTATATAAAATTGATATACACGTCTGGCCTATTGAGGCCAGACTATCTTTTCATTTACATGTCTAGTTACAATTAATATTATCAATAGTAACTAGACATATATATGAAAAAATAACCATAACTCGACAAGTTGTGGGGATGGGGGTGAGTTACGTGCACGACCCACTTATGGATGAACAGGTTTTAAAGTGCCTGCCCTTTACAAACAGTTTTGATGGACAGCTCAGGTGGACCCCCATCTGGGGACACAAGTCAATCCATCTGGTGTGTCAGGTTACATTGTTCTGCCATTGTCTTTCATTTTGAACCTTTGCTGAAGAAATAAACTGACTGCTTTAATGAATCTGCCGTGTCTACCGTGTTGCATAAAAAGCAACTAAATTATATTGCCAGTTTTAATCACAAAACAGAACTACTACCTCAAGCACTCTCTGATGTCTTTACAGACAAAGTAGAACATTTATTTCTGTCGATTATTGGCTGTTTATTACAGGATCTGCCCTCATTGAGAGATCTGCCAATCATTGAACAGAGAAGCTGGGCTTCAAGGTGGGACAAAAAGAAAGCCTACTGTCCAATAAACGCTGAGATGTCTTTTCCTATGCGAAAAGCTCTTGTTGAGTCCCTTAGTAGGTCAGCTTTCAGGCGGGACTCAAAATGACAGGCCAGTTGTGCAATTAATGTTGATCTATTTGTCATATTGTAAAGACAAAGCACAAATGCAGATACTGTAGAGATAAGTTAATTAAGGTCTATATAGTAGTTTAGCTGCTTTACAATGTAATGATAAAACAACACTGATATAGATGAAATATAGATAGATTTCACTGTTTATTTTATATTTTTGTTATATTATTGGGGAAGCCTACTATATAGGAATTCAATGAGGAAATGCCTAAATGTGCAGTTCCTTGAATGGCCAATTGGGGCTGACTGTACGTAAGTCACTGGGCATTTCCACTGGCAGATTTGGCTGCACCGAGTCAAGCCATGCTGCGCTCATTTGCATTTCCATTACCAGTTAAACCCGCCAAGTCGTATAGGACTATTACCTTATGTGTTGTCAGGCTCAGGCATATGCCTATAGTCGCCAGTCATCTGCAGATCTTGTTACAATGAGTAAAATATTGCCTAGTAGCCTGAAAATCCATGTTGACAAATCTGTTGGACAGTGCAATAATAACGGAGCCCAAAGTGCGTTAAAGAGGGAACTACTTTTAAACGGAATTGACTCAAGATAGGCACATCGTCAGTTAAAGACACACCTTCAAGTGGGAAGCCCGGTTGTAATGGAAATGCAAGTTCAACCGCGCTGGGACGACCATACCGAGTCATTCCATGCTGTGCCGAGCCAAGTCTGCTCATGCAATGGAAAAGGCCCAGTAGCCAACTCACGTCTCAATCAGTATATACAAAATTCAGTCAGTAGGGGGCTCTATATGCCATTAATGTACAACCAATCCATATGTAAACGTATACTCAGCTGTTGCAAGGTAATTTGTACGCTAATACACATTTAGTTAAATTCAACAAATATCTCTGTGCATTTCGCTACCTTACGGTGTATATAAGACACGGTAGTCCAATCATGTATAAGGACATTTGATTGAAATGTATTGCACCACCGTTATAACAAACACTTTCAGAATAAAGGGTTCCAGACTGATGCTTGCAGCAAAGTCAGACTGGAGCTCCCAATATCCCAATATAGGATGGTCTCGTGAGGCTAGCTTTAACAGGCTCATGTAAAATACTATAGTATCGTCCCAGGCATAAAATACACAACGGTAATGTATACCCTGCCTTAACGCAATGTATGAGAGTGGTCATTATTGTGTAATACCTTCAGGCATTGTTATTAACACTAAGTGCATTACCTATTCTGTTCTCGAGCCATGTGTTTCTGTCTTGCCCTGGATGATAAACACACTGCAGGCTGAGGTTTTTGTAGAACAAGAAATTGGAAGATAAATTATTAAGTGAGAATGCGCCTTCCCTCCTCAAAAAAACATCCATTGTATTTTCCCCTTGTGTCTGAAAACTATAGGCGCTCATTAACTTTATTATTCCTTTATTTATTTTTCCAGCTTGGCATTGCATGGCAAGCTTATAATTCATCTGAATGGTGAGAATACATTGTTTTTTCACATTCTCATTTTACATGCATACCAACAAACATTGGTTCCTCTCAGTGCTTCTGTTCTTTGTCACAGATTGCTCATGAATGGCCTGCATCATTTGGGACAGACTATTCTCTCTTATAGTGCTGAACATTCCATTTGAGTTGGTTGTGCTGTTTTTTAATGCCATAACTTGATCTGCCTGAGGGGGAGTACATGTCAGATATTATTAGTTTCCATTATATTTTACACAGAGATGAATATCTGAAAATTTTATTTTTGATATTTATATATATCAACAACTGACAACACAACTAGAAAAAAACACCTATAGGCAACAGCGAGATTACACTAAGATTCCTAAAATACATTGTTGTAGGTGACACTAATACTATTTCACATTGTAGTCTTTTAATGTTTAATCCTTTGCATGTTTGTGCGCTTCTGCTCCTCTGCATGTGTAACAAGCACAGTGTGCAATGCGATCTTTGTGCACCCACCATAGGTTGTGATAATGTGCTGCCCGTTGACTTTATACTAGGTTTTTGTTAGTCAATTGTGCAACCACTTTCCACTGCCATATGATAGCAATGAGCCTGCAATGCTATACCACACATCATGCTTAGACCAACACATCCACGGGTGCTCAAATGGGTTTGAGCAAGTGCATTTGCTACTGTGGCGCTGGATGGGAATATTCCACCTGCTTCGTTCTGAAACTAGTAAAGACAATTGCTTTCCCACTTTGCGCCGCATTGCACCACCAAGTGCAAGAGAGGGGCCTTTAAGTTTGGCATTAAAGTTTTAGTTTAGTTTAGTTTCAATACGTACAGGAACAGTATCCATAGTATTCACTATAGATTCATTGTGGAACTGACAGGACACATTATATCACATAAAGTTCCACATTGAACTGCTTGTATTTTTAGCCAATGTTACTCAATTTTAAGTGGTCTAATGTTTTTCTTAGGCAATGTTAGCCACAATGTTTTTTCTGCATAGTACAGCCACTTTGTGCCTTTGGTTGATCTTGGATGGACGGCAGAGAGGACATAATTATTATATTATTAAATCATGTCATTATTATTAAGTCATGTCAAGTCAAGAGTTGAATGTCTCTAGTGTCTAGTGTCTCCATGAATGACTTAGTGGAGGCTCGCTGATATAGAGATCCATGCTTTTTTCATCCCTTTCATATCCTTACTCCTGTTGTTCATAATTGAACTCAAAATGTACTCATGGAAATATTTTCATATTTAAGGCACACATTTGTAGATAGGGATTGTTTAATGTAATTAGCAGTTATTGATAGAGGAGTTTGCGTGTTGGGACGGAAAGCAGAATTAGAGGTTGGTGGAAGAGAAATACACATATTGGTGAGCTGCAGCAGAGACGTGAATGTGACAGAAAAAAAAAACACTGTAACCGTAACAGATAGTATCTGTGAGAAAGTAATTGTAGGTAAAACAAAAACCACCTCAGATGAAATCAAAAGATGGCAATACTTACCCCTCATGTTCTGCTTGGGTTCTGTGAGACCCCATATACTGTATGAATGCGCATTATGTCAATTCGTTCTTGCTGTTATTTAGGGTAGGCTATACAGTAGTTGACTCAAAACGATTTTACTTCAGTCCTCAATAACAGCACACACCTACACCCCCACCCATCCACCAACACACACACACACACATAGCCTATACCCACACACACTTATTCCAGACGTTATACAGTATTGTATACCAGTGCTGGGAAGCAGATATTAAAAGTGTTTAATGCAGGTGTAGGTTACTAGATTATTCTAAGGAAAACAATGTATCTCAGTCACAAACAGAGCCAACTCTGCGGTTTGCACGTTCCTTTCAAACATATTAAATATAGATGCTGCCGCATTAACCTGAAATAGCTTTTAGGCTTGATAATATTGCACATTGCGTGTAGTAAATTATTGTATTTGCATGTTCCCCTCACATTATCTTTCGTATTAACATTGAAATGCCCCAAGTTCCATATTCATTAAGGCAAACATATACAGTAATGAACAATATATGATATCTTTGCACTTTTGAAAGACGTCATCCTCCGTGCACACTGTTGTTGTAGATCAGCTTACTGTACGTGTTATTTGCGAGTGCAAGTTTCACACGTTTTACTCACGCAAACCTTTAGTAAATCTGGCCCTATGTCATTTCTGAGAAGTGAATGAGTGAATTGTACCGTGATGCAACTATTTGCAATGACATTTTTAACAACCTAAATCATTGTGTGTTTCATTCTGAAACACTACCGTGCATTAAAGGCAGGGTCAGTCATTCTCAAGAACGCCTGCTAAATTCGAGCTCAAATCAAAACAATATTCCTCCGCTCTAATATTGTGGCTCTCGAGTGTGGTCATTCATAATTTATTTTGATTATGAAATAACTATTGATATTTATAAAATAGCATATTTGGCATATGATTACTCATATTTAATATAATGTTTATTATCTTAACACAAATAAAAAAATACCAAACTGGTTGGTGGTTCTAATTGGGTGGCGGCCGCCCACCCACGCCTACCCGTGGTCGTGTAATACGAAAATAGTAACATATTACTATTCCTGAGTAACTTGCCCAACACTGTTCAAGACACACAGAGAACGATAAACTAGCAAAATGCAAAGAGATATTTGGTGAACTTGACCAAATGTGTAACAGCTTACAATTAGCTTGCAATGCTGTAGCTGAATGTATCTTTGAAGTGTAACTGCACCCCAGGGCTTAGCCTGACTCCACACACTACAACTTGTGTCAAGGAGTGAGGGGAGGGGTTAGGGGAGGGGCTTAGAGGGGGACCCCCATTAACGTTAACATTTGAATTGGATGATGTATGAGTGTACTAAGTGCACTGTTAACAACCAGCCAGGTCCTGGGGTGATTTTTGTTTTGTTTTATTAAACCTTTATTTTGCCAGGAGTAGACTCATAGAGATTCAAATTCTATTTTTCAAGAGTGCCCTGGGTATAGACCGACAACATTTTCACATCAAAAACACAACAAAACAACACATATAAAACAAGTAATCAAATTAAACATTAGGTTCTAAAATCAAATGCATACTAAAAACAATTACAAATAAAAGAATCCGTAACCACAGATATGACGTGTAGTTCTGTTTTCAGCCCATAAAATGCAGTTTTAATCAGGAATTTTGTCAATATTAACACCAGTATAGTTGTGTCTCATCAGATATCAATCCTATACTTCGTTTACAGATGAAAAAAAAAAACATTTTAGGTTGCAGTTAGACTTTAACATTAGTTAGGTTAGTGTGTGAATTTCATTGGGAAATCTGCACATATGATATGTTTATGATATGTTTTTACCATATTTTTAGCTACATTTTTATTTTATTAAATATACTTATCTTCACGGCCACTTTATACTTTCTTTTTATCTATTCTTATATATTTGTATTTGTATTAAGCACATGTCAATTGTATGTATGTATGTTTTATGTTTCATATTGTGTATGTTTGTTGTTACGGGACACAAGAATTTCCTTCGGGATAAATCAAGTATTTATCTATCTATCTATGTGATCAGAGGAACAGCAAGGGTTCCAAACTGAATTCACTATTCAGAATATAAGAAATGGTCCACCTGGAAAAGAAACATCCAGTAGAAACCAACATGACCTAGATAGCTGTTTTAGTCTCCTGGTGTTTTTTTAGGACATATCCATGAGCCACTTCGCTGCAGAGCTGCATGGTACGTGCACGCTGAGCTCCTGCAAGATAAGATAAGCATTACTCAACAAACACTCAGACACTTCCTGGGGAAATGTGTGTAGTTGGCCTTGGGTTGTTTGACGACTATGTGCACATTATGGGAACATACAGTAGACACCTTTACAACACTCCGACATACTGAAACAGGCAGACACAAACAGCACACAATGGTTATTAAGAGATATTAGCCCATTCATTCTTTATTGTGTTTGTGTACAGTATATGACAGTTACTAAAGCACCTGAAGCTAGACAAGCTCAAACAGTTAACAGGACAGCAAATGCAATCAGTGCATAAATGACTAAATGCAAAAATAGTTCAATATTACCAGTATCACTCTCACTGCTGTCTCTTCTAACATAACATATGACATATAGCTTGTAAGGTTTTGGAAAAAACAATAATTGAATCACTATATAATTGAATATAATAATAATATTACACAATTCTGTTGTTAAAACCAGTTGAGGCAGCATTGTATATCATCAGAACGTATCAAATTTAAACTGCCATTCCACGTACTTTGCATTGCTCTACACTCATAGCATGCAAACTTGTTGTCATGAACGATGTTTAATTTAGTTTTATTGTCATCAACATCAGTAGGGTGAGACTGCTGGGTTTACTACAACACAACATTGCTGTTAGAGACTGTAACGTTTCACTCGGAACGAGACAACACAGTACGGATTGAAACGTACAGGAGTTTAATGGCTTAAGCACACTCAACACAAGCAAAAGCAATAACCCCCGAGGGGAAAATAACAGAGAAACACTATAAGCACACAGGCTGATTAAAGGACACAAAACAGGTGCAGGAACAGGGAAGGGTTGCCATGACGCCTTGTGCGGTGGTTAGCGGCCCGGACGAGGCAGCGCGCTGACAGAGGGAGTGCCTGGACACACAACCCAGGGCAGGGTGGTCTACTGGTCTGGGTGTTGGGCTCCCAGCCGGAAGGTTGTGTGTTTGAACCCCGGTGTTGACCTACCTCTAAGCATCCTTGAGCAAGATGCCTAACCCCCTACTCCTCCAACTGCACCTTGCATGGCAGCAATCACCATCGGTGTGTGAATGGGGGAATGTGAGGCAAAATACTGTAAAGCACTTTGGATAAAAGCACTATATAAATACAGCCCATTTACCCTGGGACCAAGGTGTGAAAGTACTAGAAATATGACATGTACAGTATATTACGTGGAATGGAATAACACATTATTTCAGTATGGACATATGCATAAAGCAGGATAATAGGATTGCCTTCTAAATTGTTTTTCCGAAAATATATTTAAAATAATTGCAATGTAAGTTATGGAATCCCTAAATTAATGAATTCACATATAATTTAGATTCCATTTTTGTATTGGAGTGGATGACTTTGGGTACCAATGTTTGACATTGGAGGCTTAACCAGAAGTTTTCAGTGTAATATCTGGTTTCCAACGAAGTGCTTGTAGTGTGCGCTCGTGTTTACTGGACTGCAAACATATACAGTACCACTAATTTCCAGTGTTATCTACAGTAAATACTATATTCTCAAATAAGCTGATATTAATGAGTAGTCCTCTAAATTATCTATAATTATTATTTTTTTTTTTGAGAAGCTAATGTTTACCTTACCTAGGATTTGACCGCACACTGTCAAGGAACTATAAACCACGTAATTTATCGAACTGAGCTACTGCACTAAACAAATTGGAATGGGTTTCTACCATTAATCTATGTAATAATTTCTTCATATTAAAACAATATAATATTATTTTAGAGGGCATTAATGAATGATGAAAATTAATAGATATGGGGCATTTTTAATAGTATTAATGTGATTGTTAAAAATGACGTCGCTGAATTAATTATGTCATTATCAATCAGAAAACTGATTGTAAATAAAATAAAAATTCATGGCACTTAAGTGCTGCCATAGTAAGTATATACTTATTATAGCATCACTATAATATCAATATAATACACAATATATTGTTAATAACATATTATCATAATACCATGCGGTTTGTTGATCATTGACCTTTTCGTGTTTAACCAGTCCATTTTTTATTAAATCACTGTCAGGGGGTTTAAAGGTTTTGTCCTCTGCATTTAACCCATCAAGGGCGGAGTGGGCAGTTGCTGTGTAGCGCCCTGGACCAACTCCAAATGACAGATCAGTGTCACTGGTCGGATGGCACTGACAGGAGAGTGAACCTAACATGTTTTTATAAAGTGGGGAAAACCAGAGCACCTGGAGGAAACCCACGCAGACACGGGGAGAACATGCAAACTCCTCACAGATATGACAGGACGACCTTTGTTCGTACCTGGGAACTTCTTCCAGTGAGGCCACAGTGTGTTGGCGTTAATATGTTGGCAAGGATCTAAGGTGTCATTTGGAATAGATACATTAATCACACTATGCAAATGTGCACTAGCAGGGGTCTCACAATACTGTCGCCATAAATGTCGCCCAAATAGGTCACATCTGGCCCGTGAATTCTGTAAGGCTCCACTATATTTTAGATTCGTCAGTAGATCTGGCCCACATGATAGTTGTATTCTGATTTTTTGTTTTTGTTTTATAATATTACTGTTACTTGCCATCAGAACAGGTACTTATGGCAACAAATAGTCTAAATGTCTAGGCCAGGCTACACTATGTTATGATCATTTTTGGAAGTTAGAAATGGGGTGAAAATAATAATTTTAACAAATTTGAAGATTATACATTTATAGTCAATATTTTATTTAGACATTTTTTTATAAAAATATGTCAAGTGGCCCTAAGGTTTTTGAGTTTGAGACCCCTGCTCTAAAGGACCATGCCAGTATCATTATAGTGACCATCTAGACCAGGCCAAGCTATACATGTCAAATGAAGGAGCACAGGCCAGCAATAGAATAATAAACATTTACCCTTACTGAGACACATTCAAATGTGACACGTAGTTAGCGTCTGGTGACAAGTGGAGGGAGCCAGTGATCGTATTATCACTATTATTATTATTATTATTATTATGCATTGCAAATGCCATTAAACTACAATTTTGAATCATGATCCCAGTCACTGTCTTGTTGTACTGTATGTCAGCATATGAGCAGCATTTGAATAGCGCAATCAGGAAGAAGGCACAGGCTTGTGTGTGTGTGTGTGTAGTTAGGGCTATTGCCGTAATTGCAATAGCGCAATATCACGGTAATGACTCCCTGGCTGAACATTTTTAAACTCACCAAAAATGTGTCCTTATGAAATCTGTAAAGTTAATTAATGCTTCAAAATGTCAATATCGCAGGACATGGATATATTTTTATAGCTTTGATTCACTTTGATTCAAGATTCACTGTAATCCACCTCTTTGTTTCTTGTTACACAGCAGGAAACAAGTGGATGGCTGTCTGAAATGACAAGATAACAACCATACTGGTTTCAGACTTCAAGAGGATATGATTTGTATTAGATAGATTTAATAGCTAGCCTTGTTGTTTTTGGAGTCTGGAGTTTTGGAACTTGTTTTTGTTCCAAGAAGTCCAAATTGTCACTGTGGGGAAAGATGGGAAGTGTAATTTGTAACACTAAAACAAATAGTGGTGAGTGTGTTGCATACCGTTCACCAATTTAAATCACTGCACAGGGAAATTCTTAACCACAACAGCCCAAAAATGCAGCCCTGTAGATTGTGGGTCCAATCCATAACATGCAAGCTGTACTTGATAATACTGGACCTGTTACAGTAATACGCAGCCTGGACTTGTTTAGGCTCCCCTGTGGGATGAGCCTAATAGGGGCCATTTACACATACTCTGATGGCATTCCCAAGTGGCCTCATTAAAGATACTGCACTCACACACCTCACTCTGCCCCACACATACTGTACTGTAGGTCTGCAATGGGTCAGTCCTAGAACAGAACAGTTTTCTACAGCCTACAGCTTATTGATCACCACCAGGAAGACTGGGCTGCTCTCTGTGTGTGTGTGCACGTGCACACGTGTGTGTGTGTGTCTGCTATGGATATGTCCCATGGATATGGTGTCTGGACAACTGTTGATGTGTGAGAGATACAACGAAAGAAAAGCAATACAGTATTTGATTAATCAATAATAAAATAAATATTATGTCATCACTGCACAGCTAGCAGTGCAGTGCTGGTACACTGTGAATGCTGTACCAGTATGTTCAAAACAAACTTGGCCATTGGCTGGTGGAAGTCTATATTTATCGGTTACGCTATTGTCCATGTGAGACAAATAATAAGACCAAACAAGCTATGAGCCCGTTACAGTAAAAATTGGTAACAATTACTCTATAATTACTTGACATATTTGTGTAATGCTAATATGCAACCAGCTCTTTCAGACCTTTCATCTGAAAACTGCAACATCAGTAGTATAAGGTTTTTAATTATTGTTCTCCACATGGTTGGGCATTGCCTCTTCTGCTTCTGAGGTCATTCAATTATCCAGAGGATTTGACAACAGTGTTTTCTGCAATGAAGTTGTGTCAAAGTGGCTCTCTAGCTCTGTAAATTCATCACACAGAAGAGTCAGTGACATGGCTGTAACATCAGCAGATGTATAGTTGCTGTGTCAACATGGTTGAGTGTGTCTTCTTTCTGTACCCGGGAGTGGTGTTAGAATATGACTTTAGGAGCCTATCCATCCATCCATCCATCTTCATCCGCTTATCCAGAGTCGGGTCGCGGGGGCAGCAGCTCCAGTAGGGGACCCCAAACCTCCCTTT
>JAOEGT010072121.1:0-10557 GCA_025447795.1 Speoplatyrhinus poulsoni
CAGTTCACAAGAGACAATATATAAACAGCTCATCGTAAACAAGTCAGACTCTCTTCATTTATAGATGGGTTTTGAGCCAAGTGTGTGGTCATTTCCCCATAAATATAATTTTGTCTTTTTCAATTATACAGCTAAATTATAATTTGATATGTAAATGTGTGTGTTTGAGAGAGAGAGAGAGAGAGAGAGAGAGAGAGAGAGAGAGAGAGAGAGAGAGAGCGAGCAGGGCCAGTAGCATGTCTGTGGGTTGGTATGAATGATGATAGCAGAAACATCACAGAAGCACATCACAGAAGCTCCCGGGGGATCGCCAATAGAAACTGCTTTGATTTCAGCTTGCTGCCGTAGCAACAGCAGGCTCTCTGATATCGTGCTGAAATGGAACATGTTTCAGAGGGAGCTTGATTACTTTATATTCCCTTATCAGTCTTATTATGGGCTAGAATTGTCCTTCCTTGCATGGGTGTATTAGCCTGCTTAACAAACGGGCCGAACAGGCCACAAATCTAATTTCTGTAAACAGGAATAAGAAATGTCTTCATATGTGTTGCCAAAAAGATATGTAATTGTTCTATTATGACTGTATTATAAATGCTGTGACAAGCATTGTATTGAGCTTTCTCAATACAAAACGGTATTGTGAGGTTGTGCTGCACAGTATTAGAAATGATGGAAAACCTAATAAGGTCGGGGCTACGCATGTTGACTCTTGAGCATTGTTAAAGCATTATCTCCCGAGACAGATGACATCAACATTGGATCACAATATTTATAATAAGAACAGTAGTCATAATACTGGATATGTTGTAAGTCTATACTCTACACCATATTGGCCATGATGCAGATATACTGCAAGAATTAAATTACATGCATTGGTGTTTACAGTACAAGGGCAGAAAATAATGCAATGCTGGAAAGGGATACTCATAGCTTTTGAACATTTAAGGAGCACTTTTGCATGTAATTTGACAGATAACTTAACATTTAATTCCGGTAATATATAATATTCAGGGATAAAATAGGAAAACTGAATATGATGGTGATTGGGGGCAGGTTATATTTTAATTTAAACGCTTATTACTGTTATTAATGTTATTGTTGTTGTCTATTTTGAGCTGAGTGGCTTTGTTAAGTAGGGAGTTCGACTTGGGTGTGAAAGATTATTGACAGAGGAGTGTGATTTCGTCAATATTGGTGTTATTTTACATTTGATGCCATGTCATTGTAATACAGTATGTCTAGAAATAGCTGAATGTTTTTGGTTTGTTATGGTATTCACTAAATTTTGTGAAATGCATTTTTCCATACTGTAAGCCCCTCTGTTGGATAGGTCTATAAAGTGCAGAAGCCTTCCAGTTTTGGGTTAACTCAGTACTATCTTGCCTGTATTCCTCCACTTCATTTTTAATGAACAGAAAACATTCTGTGCACAGCACACAAATGGCACCCCAGACCCTGAAGTCAACAACAGTGGATTAAATATGTAGAATGGTGGAGGCGCTTGAAGCTGGTTTAGGCGACTCAGAATATGGGATTTAAGATCAGAGCAAAGAGCACTGGACATCTACTCTATTATACTATACCCTATCGCATAATGGATCTAATGTGCTTCTAATATTGGCTGGGGTCCAAAATGGTTTCAGTGGTTTTGTGATTATGTGCAAACAGCTTAGTGCGCTTTATTGTATCACAAAAGCATATGGAACATTATTGTTGATAATGGCATTTGTATTTGTGCAGCCAAATAGTCCATTCAAGACTAACCCTATTTAGATTAGGCCTCTATATTATTATCAGGAAACTCTGGCCTCATCTATTGCACGGCAGATTTCCAACTCCACAAGGCCAGAGCTCACGTATATATGTCATGAAAGACTGCTTTATGATGAAATTAATTTCTGATAAAAGCTGATATCAGACATCCATTTGTCCATCTGGCCATGTCTTATATATGGATCTTGAGGCTGGTGGCTACATTAGAAGGCTTTCTTGAGTTTATTTGGCGTGCTCGTTGAGGCTGCTGTAGCGCCACAGCAGCATCAGAGATGCAGATGGAGTGCGATTGTATCAGTTCTGACAGGTTTGGAAGAGATTGGCTGGCAGCTCAGGCTTGGATGGATGGAGTTGCAGTTTGGGGTGCCTTGGCTTTTGACCAGAGGTCTGGCTGGGCTGTAATTGAGTAGGAGGGAAAAACAGCTTCTTATCATAACCTTGTTGGCATTGCAACCGATTCTTTCCACCGGTGAAAGACACAGTGGCTACACAGGTATGTAGCAGCAATGTCACAAACTACTTCGGCAGTTGTACATAAAGCTACATTCGCTTCTCAGAACGTGCTACACAATAGTTATAATTTGTTACAGTCTAATTATTTGAATCATAAAATACATTGATATTTCAAATATTCTCATTAATGCCTCTCCCTGATGGAATACAGTAATTCCAGATGTTCCCATCCAAACATATCAACATTCCGCACACATGACTGCTCACAATGATCTACCACTGTGTTGGCTTCACCTGACATCCTGGAATCTGCCTCTAATGAGTTGGTTCTGACATTGTGCCAGCATTATTCTGTACATCCACAGTCTGTATAAAACGATGAATTTATATTCAATTAATTGTATTAATTTGAATCTGTGCTTGATGTAGCGCCGTTGCAACTGAACAGTTTAGACTGCAATATTTAATATAATAAGACATTTGGCCATAATTGAGACCATGGTGTTACAATTAATGGCAGGTCCAATCATTACTTTCTCTTTCAAGTTGTCAGTGGATTTAACTAGCAGTGGCCTTTCATAAATGCCACACAAGTGTTATTTCCCTTTGACTTGGAGTCAGAGTAAGTCACAGCTTATCTGAGATCAACTCTCAGAAGTAGCTCCTATGAGGTGGTAGGTTTTGAAAAGCCATTTTCTAAATGAGATATGTGATTATGTGGCACAGAATTAGACTGACATTCAGAGACAGGTCAAACAGATACTGTAATGCCATGGCTGGAGGTAATGGGCCTTTATTGGACAAATACAGATGTTAAAGCAGGTGTATTTATACCAGGTGCTGATGACTTCCAGCAAGTATTTGTTCAATGGACAAAAACACAAAAAGCAGGCACACACAGAAATACACACAGAAAAAAACACACACACACACACACACACACACACACACACGCATATTGTGCCACAGACAAGCCTGTTCCAGTTCCAGTGCTAATATGGCTGTGACAGTGATTTATACAAACGTAACTCCTTGTGCGATTCATCTGTAAATCCAAGGAAGTGCCACTTCATCGATATAGCCAATGTTCTCAGAGTCTTGCTTTTACAGTGGAGCTTTGGGCGATCAGCAAACTATGAAGCACTCTCACTGTTTGTACTCAATTCTTCCAAGAGTTACAGTTTCCCTGTTCCATACAGCAACCAGAAAGGAGAAAATGTGTTTTATTTCTAGGTAGTGTGTGGACAGAGCTAGCATGAGCACAGAGCATTTATACAGTACACTTGACTTTGTGTTTATAGCTATGTTGTTGCATGTGTATGTGAAGTACATCTGTCTTAACGTAAAGGTATAGTCAGCTATTGCAAGCTAATTGTAAGCTAATACACTTTTTGATTCACAATGCGTTTTGATGTGTGGAGCGGCGCCGCTGAAGTATATTGTTTTGATGTGAATTCGAAGTTAGCAAGCATTCTTGAGAATGACTAACCCTGCCCAAGCGGGAACCTCCAGGGAATTTCTTTATAACTCATTAGTTAAAAAAATAATTTGCCAGGCATTTTTCCCATTATAATGAATAGTAAGGGGGCTTTACAGGCAGAGTGAGGTACTGCAATGATGGCGACGGCCAGAGTCAGCACAGCGTGCTGTTCAAATACGTTCTTGAGAAAAGCCATGGGTGATGTCACCGAAGTGGTTGTCCATTTATATATACAGTCTATGACCCTGCCTTTAATTTGGACATGAAAAAACAACACCTCATCAACACGTTGGTTCTAGACCCATTAAAACACTCCAAACAAAGACACAGCAAATAAATGCACTGTAGGCATACTTTACATAGGCATACTTTTTGGCTCAGTTGTGTGCATACACACGCTCACACACACACATTTCTTGCTATCAGTTATCCAAGTGCCTCTTATGCTCCTCTCTTTGAAACGAGGTTCTTTATCTGTAACCTGAAGACCTGAAGCCTCTTTTCCCTTTCAGCTCAATGTACTACATAATTGTATGCAATGCTGTCAAAAGAGTAGGCATGATTGCTTAGATATTTCTGGTAAATGTCAGCTGTCACACACGAGTCAAGTCAAATGTATTGATATAGCCCTTAATAACATTGCAGTCTCAAAGGGCTTTACAGCCTACATTTCACATGGAAACAAACAACACCCACTTAACCTGCTCCTAGCCTGACATGTCAGAGGAAGTGTTTTCACAAGTCCATCTGGGGAGCCGCACATTGAAACTGTTTGTGAATGGCAGGTACTTTAAAAAAAATACTTGGCAGTTGATTGGATGAATCATCTGGTTGTTTTCCCTGTCGGCACACCTAAACCACGCCCGTATAGCTATAAACACGACGCTGAAAGGAAAGTTCAGTTGCTTCTCGGACACATTCAAAATTATTCCTAGGCTTTCCAGACTGATTCCAACGTTGTAACTAAACCAAAGCTTTACTCCTCCCCCTGAGCAAGGAAAGCCTTCCAGGCCCCATAGGTTAAAAAAAAGGGAAAGAAACCATGGGGAGGGACAACAGAGGGAGTAATCCACCCTTCCAGGACGGTTAAGATTCATAGGTGTTGATAGGTAAACAACATTTAGCAATAATACTTTGAATAACATGTATCACATTGTGCCGCAATTAAGAAATAATACATTGTAGGAATTTAATACATTTTGTAAGTTAGTTAATTTACCACAATGTGGCTGTGGTTTTCCATTTTATGAATGTGGCGTGTGGCATGCCATACATCCTGAGTGTATCACTGCATAACACATTTGTGTGCGTGTGTTTTTTTTAATGTGCGCAGTGTCTGCTGTGAGGTGTTAAAGGTGCCATCAGCGATTGTCAAATTCAGCAAATATCTGTTCATTGTCCTCTAGCGCCTGTCCATTCTCTGGGTGCGCTGAAAAAGTAATCTGGTATTCCCACACAGCCTGGCTGTGTAAATGTGACCAAGTGGCTCACACAACACAGCCCTAGCCTTGGCAATGTGTGTCCGATGTGGTGGGCAAAGCTTCTAAAGGAGCACCTTACATTATGACATGAGGTTTTCAAGTTCAAATATCAATTTCTCCAGCAACCCTGACTCCACCTTTAATTGTTCTTGCATTGCTTTATAAGCACTTTTCAGCCTTCATTAGATCATACAAAACATTCAGGACAGCGCAGCAGAGCCACAAACCATATAAATGAATACAAATTATTCTATAATTTTTCTTATTCTCTATGCAATCTTAAACCTTATATTACTGAAGTATAGGTTTGACACTGCTGCCTTCTTAGCTCATTGACTATCAAATAAAGTAAACAGCTAAATTGTTTTATTTCTAGTCAGGGACATGCCGTTTTCCTATTGTAAAACACATACGCATACAAACCAATATCCACTATATATTCAATATCCACTCTTCCCATTCTCTCACATGCTGGTCCCTGCAAAAACCCACAAACACACACTGCCACTGTACAATCTCCAGAGACAGACGGATGTTCTGGTTCCTTCCGAGCTGAACCCAGTTCACAGGGGACAAGCTTGGCAGACCTCAGTCTTCTTCCCTCTGATATGGCTAAGGATTGTGTTCCGTCAGTCAGTACCGTGGAGAAGGCAGAGCAGTCTGCAGGGCGAGATATGGACGGGTGGCTCCTATGGTCTGATATAACAAGAAGCAGTCGTATCTGATGACATCATGCGGATGCCAGAGCAGTCAGACACGTCTGGCTGATTTACATTCTTTGCCTACTTTCTGTAATCACTTTAAAGTATAAAACCCGTAGTGTTCAGCCGTGGCTGAATTTCCCCCAAGGGTGTCCGTAAAAGCATATTTTTTTTTGATCTTACAAAACACCTTTTTAGACAAAACACTTTCTCCATTTTATCAGCTCGCCCTGCTTTTCACACTTAATTTCCATAAACACTCAGGAGAATACATTTTCCTCTGATGTTTTATTTTTTGTAACCGCTCCTTCATGAAGCCATCGATTTCTAGTGGTGTCTAAGCAGCAGGGAACTCGGCCTTGGCAGAAACACAAATACAGATAGTCTGCTAAATAATGCAGGAGCTGGAACATCAATAGAGGAGACATGCAAAGCGCCAGATTAATGGCCAGGTCGTAAACTGGTGCTATTGTGAGACTTGATCGTGTCCAATGTGGATAAACTACATTGCCAACCATCAGTCACATGTCCCAATTGGAAATGGTCCATCAAAATGCAGACAGACCTCTGTTATGATGGGTACAAAACTAGTTCACCGCAGAAGTTATATGACTGTTTCTGAGTTTGTATGAGATTGGTTCGTATACCGGTAAATTAGCAGCGTGGAACAGTACTGCATTGTGGGGTTGCTATTGTTGTTGAGCGGCTTCGTTGCAAATGAGAAAAATACTTTCCACCGTGAAATACATCTGCGTGGGCCACAAGGGAGGTCTCAGTCTGTCTTCAGGAGCACTACTTATGTGTTGTGTCAGATTTCATCGCTTTCAAGGGAGCTTTTTTGGCACCAACATCTACTGCAATAAAAAAAAAATTTTATGGTGATATGTAGTACTTTACAGTATGTCATCACCATGGTGGCAGATAGTAAATATTATGAAATTACCTTAGAACTAGGACTGTACACAAGTCCTTTACTTTGGGAATCTTCCTAAACATGTCATTATTTAGAGTTCTATATATGCTCAACAGATCTCTCTGCATCCTTTATTCAGCCTGGGTCATTAGTCTATTTTAACGGCTGGTTTTCAGAATCTGCAATGTCTCTGTTTATATCCATACAAATCATTTAAAACAAATGCTGCTTTGCTTTAAGCACAGTGAGACAGCGATATCTGATATACCGAAAATGAAGTAACCGTTGGATTCTAATGAAAAGCGATGTTTAAAATTGTTGAGGATTATGAATGTTAATGAATGCATCTTAATCACTGTCTAAAATTATTCTTTTCTTCTTTCCTAACATCTGATCTTTTTCAATCCTCTGCTGTCGTTCATCAGGAGGTAGAGGTCAGTTTCTCCATCTGCAAGGCCCGTCCAGCTCCTTTTGTACAGGGTGCCGCTCCGTTAATGACTCATTCCTCTCTCTTTCTTGTCCTTTATCTTTGCATCTCTTTCCACCATTTGTCCTTCGACGTGTCCATTTGAATTAGAACGATTCATGTTGTAATTATGTGGAAAAGGCTACAGAGGAGTTGAAAGCGGGCTCACCATAGCACCATATGCCTCACATGGTCATGGAGAGCCGATCGGCTCATTTCCATATAAGCACAGTCACGGTACATGCCCATCTGTCTCCATTGTGACTCACTTAACTTATGAATCATGCCTCTAGTCTCACATATGTACACGTTGTAATCACTGGGCAACGATTTGTACAAATACTAATTTATCCTTTTATACTCAGTTATTCCCACTTTATGCACTTTCAGAAACGTAATTTATTATGTAACTGTTATTCTGCATGAATAAAAAATTATTATATTCAGCTTGAATAGTCCGCCGTTAAAACCACAATAATTAATTGTAATTATTATAAGTTTAAAATATATTTGTACAGAGTAGTAATATACATTTTTTTGCTGCTAAGAACCTACACAAAAGATGCAAAGGATTAATTTATTGTGCAAATCCAGAGCTATACCATCATCAATGTTAACATTTCTAAAATTATTTGCCTATAGTAGTATACTACAGTATTCAGTCTTTTTTTTGTTTGTTACCAATAATCAGCAAACCAGTTAGTTAAATAATAATAATAATATTATTATTATTATTATTATTTACAGTGTTCACACTGTACAGTTTAATTAATTTTTCAATCAATCCTCCAGCACCACACTGGAAATACATTTAATTGGAGTGATTTGGTTAAATTGCAAAAAAGAATGTTTGTTTTTGTTTGTGCAGGATGACTATGTTCGCACCTGGGATGAGAATCAAGGTTCTAACGAAAGTAAGTCTGACACTTATTTCAAACTATTACTGTCACTGTTTTTTGTGTTGGTTATTGTGTTTTCAAATAACAGCTTGCTGTAAAAAAAAACAACAATAACAACAAAAAGTATCATATCCCATTTCGGGATACAATACTTTTTTGTATTTTTGAGTCAGCTGCCACACTTAGGTTTCTTCGTGAAAAGGTCAAAAGACGTTTTCGCTATGTAACAGCTGATCGGCTGCCTTCGATCGGCTCCCCGGGAGATTGAAAACTTCAGCTTGTCTGTCGCCTGCAGTGACTCCAGGCTTAATTGAGCCTCTAGCAGATAAAGAACTGACCTATGAGTAGTGTCCTCAACAATAGTCACTGCTGGCTGAGTTAAGTCACCTGAATAGCAAAGCCCATTAGTGAAATATTAAAGGGCTTAATGAATAATTAATTATGGCATAAAAGAGTGAAGGCTAATAAAATATAGTTTATTGTATAGTGATATTAACAATATTGCTGCCAATATACAATATCAAGTTAATTTCACGTTTAACATAATTAACTATTTAATTTAGTGGGACAGATTATGTTAAACGTCTGTATGCCTTAGTACAGTAGCTCTTATAGTCGCTACTGACAGCTTTGGAGCCCAATTACCCCTGCGTTTGTGTTGAAGAAAATAGTTGAGACATGCAACATTGCTTCAGTGGAAATAACAGAACAAGTGTTTTCCATGATATATAACCTTGACATAATATACTGTAATACATTGGCAGTCTCCATGTTGTAAGTAGCTTTTTCAGATAATGGGGAAAAAATAATTTGTAATCTCAAAAGGTATTGCACTATTTGTTGCAGATGGTCTCATATTTTACGTCAGATACATAGTGACATATTGTGACACATGGTGACACATGGTGACACATGGGCAAACATAATAAAAATAAAATAATGAAAATAATGAAAGGAAGCTGACCTTTGCAGATCTTTAAACTAAATAGAGTTTTTACAATAGTGCAATAATGTTTTATGTCATGGACATATATCGGAAAACCCCTTTAATCTGTGCATACAATATTCAGAAATAGCATTAAAATGTACAGTATGTATTGGTGCTTTTAAAAAAAGTAATAAAACCTCTTGTTGACACTGGAATTGAAAGAGTAATTATTTAATGCCCCAGAGAGGCACCTTACTTTACAGGTAACACATATTACCTGTATATGAATATGCATACTCAATAAATCAAATGGTTGGAAAAATAAAACCCTTGAATGCTTGCCAGAATATCACACCACACTGTGCAACCCAAACTCATAATGTTCATAATGATTGATTATAATGTTGATGACTGAGTTGAAATAATGTTTTCTCTGTTTGGGCTTTTGTAAATTGTTTCCTTATAGGCTCAGGCAAATATGAAGTATTTTTAAAAGATACTTTAATATTAGTATACTCACATAGCATCTCATAGCAAGCTCATGTCCATAATCTTACCTGTTATGTAGCAAGTGTGCACCATATTATTCCATTGATCTACTTCCCTTATCTAGCCTAATAAGGCGGAGGAGGGGGCGCCCAGAGGAGATTTGTCCTTCTGAGACAACACTAAATCAATGTGATGTCTTCACTCTAGACCTCGCTTCGCCGGCACGGTTAGGCACAGCACGCATGCTGCTCACGCCATACTGTTGCATGGGAGCTTGGACCTGTCAACACGTTAAGGCAGACACGGACAAAAGGGGCTCTGTAGATAGAGGGGGCTGTTTGCATTGGCGCACCCGCTGAGGTGGGTGGCTCTGGCCAACCTCCTGTTAAGAGCGAGGTCAGGATAGCTTGCAGTCAATATGCACTGTCAATTTGTCAATCTATCAACCCCCCTTGCTCTGGGGTTTAATCACGTGGCTCTATTGATAAGCCCCAGATAGGGAACAGGTCAACTGTTTGCATATTACAAAGTGTATTTGTACATACTGTATGCATTTGTGAATAAATGTGTTCACAAAGTGGTCACAAACGCGTCATCCTTATATTTATGCAGCTCAAGCTTACAGTATACGCTGGTTATTACGGAGCTTATCCCAAGCAAGGCTAGGTGAATGGACACTTTCAAATCAATAGTTTTAAAGTTGCTGACTTTGCAGTGTATGTGGTCTTGATTTCACACCTACTTCAACCATGCACACACATATGGACATGGACAAACACACACACACACACACACACACAGTGTCAATTAAATGTATTGACATTGCATATACACACCCAGCTTTATTGACATCTCACATCTCGCCTAAACCAGTTTATGCTGCACCTGTTATATTGCAGCATACAGTATTTGTAGCATAGAACCCCATGGCCTTCAACCTGAGCAGGTTTCATCAGTGATACTATCTCAAAAAC
>JAOEGT010072132.1:0-16000 GCA_025447795.1 Speoplatyrhinus poulsoni
ATATATATATATATATATATATATATATATATATATATATATATATATATACACGCTGCTTTGGCTAGTGTCCCTACACTGTTAGAATACATCTGCTCAAATGCTCAAATACACACTCAGATATCTTCCCCTTGCTCTAGCCAGTGTTTATATTTCCACACGTTTGAACATTCTCCCCTATACTATTAACCTGACCAGAATTGTATCGCATATCTGTCAAGTTGAGAATGTACCAGTGTATTGTCTTTTTCAATTGATATTTATGACCTTATATGTATTTCATTCAGTGCATTGCCAGTCAGCATATTGTTGTGTGTGTTGATGACATGTTTGGATACTTTCTAGGGTCCTCCTGGGTTGCCGGGTTTTCCAGGTAACCCAGGCCTTCCGGTAGGTTCTCTGCTACACACTCAATGACCTCCATTAACAATCAAAATATGTGTGTGAGTATTGTGTGTGTGGGCACGCTCTAATGTTATTTCATTGTCTCCCATTGCTCCAGGGTATCAATGGAAATGATGGTCCTTCAGGTGATCGTGGTATCCCAGGATGCAATGGAACCAAAGTAAGGGAACTTGAGATTCATATTTCAGTTTGAAAGGATTTCACTCTAGTGAAATATTTGATGTTGTACCTTCTCAAACTGGATATATAATGTTAAGTCCTCATGCTGACACTCACATTTAATTAGGCCTTCTTTTGCGGTATGTGAAGGACTGGATACTGTGGTTTGTGGTTTTTATTTAATTTAAATTATGGTATTTAAATTTTCAAGGACATTTCAGGGAAAAGAGACCCTAATTGGTCAGAAATCTAAATTGACCTACATAGAGGCAGGGGCTATTAGAAGAGCACATATTCTGACAGAGCAATTGACTTTATGAAAGCTGATGGATGTCAAATCAACTTCAACAACGAAATTACACTTAATTTATACTGTAGCTCTAAAGTCCTACCTGCTGTACGGCTCTTTCAGCAAAAGTTCAGTACTGCTTTAATATAGTATATATATAATATATATATTTAATTAGTATGCTTTTGGTCCAACTTCTCTGTTCTTGTTGACTAATGTTAACTAACATGTTCCTGTATCTGTTTTCCAGGGAGAAAGAGGCAGAGATGGCATTTATGGCATGCCTGGCCTTGTTGGACCTCCAGTATGTTGCTTCAGTTCAGATGAACCATAAAACATACAATGCAAAATATTGTATTTTGTATAAAAGTCTTTTCAAACATACTAAAGATATTTTTGTTTCCTCTATTCCCAGGGTATTCCCGGTATTACTGGAATGAAGGTGAGTTTAAGGCAGCATTTATTTTATTCAGAATATTTAAATAAATCTAAACCTCTAATGATTTTTATAAACTGTAGCTCTGTTTACCCTATAATGATGAATTGATTAGATCCGTTAATGTATTTTTTAAAGCATACAGCCTAAGCAAATTTAAATAGAAGTAAAGACATGAATAAAATAAAAAACATTCACCAGAAGCCAAATACAGTAGCTAAGTACATAGTGTTAGAAGAAAATGCCACATTCATAGTAGACACAGGATCAAAACTACATGGGTAAGATTTAGCGAAAATATCTTACAAGTAACCTAAAACATAACAATCTAACATTGACATCTAATGATGTCAACAGCAATATATAATAGTACCACTAGGGGTCAGTGTTTGTCTTATCTTTTGGTAGGGAGATCCTGGCGGTGTAATCGGAATTCCGCTGAAAGGAGAGAGAGGATTCCCTGGCACACCTGGTCAACACGTAAGTGTATACTGTATAAGTATGTTTGTGTGTGTACAGTATGTGTATGTGTGTGTTTGTGTGTAATATAGGGTTAAAACAGACACACCATATTCATTTTATTTCAGAGTCATTTCAAATCATTCCTGGAACAAATTGGAAAGAAATGCTACTCACCTACTTGTGAAAAAAAAAACCTGAATAACAAACAAACAAACAAACAAATAAACAATCTTGTTTTCACAGGGACTGAGTGGGCCTCCCGGACCTATTGGCCCCCCAGGGCCTCATGGCTACGAAGGGCCTAAAGTGAGTCACGTATCTTGTGTGCCCTGAGATGCATTTTAATTAGCATCAAAACCGTTAGCATACAAATGCTATCCGTTTTGATGTACAGCTTTAGCATGTCCGTTAATTAATTCTGAGCGTGCATGTGTGGTACAGGGTGACCCTGGCCTCCCTGGTCCTAAAGGAGAGATGGTAAGAAAGTGATAAGGATACATTATTCCATAATTCCACCTCCACCGCCTTTGATTGCCACAAAATTAACTTTTTTTACTTCTTCTGTTTTCTGTAGGGTGACAGGGTGTCCTTCCAGGGTGAGAAAGGAGAAAAGGTGGGAAAAGTGAAGTGTTCTTAAAATATTTGATTTGTGTTTGTTAAACTTTAAAGTGTATGCGATTGATTTGTGTCGCTTCCACAGGCAAAGAGGATTTGCGTTGATGTAAATGAATAATCGGCAATAGTTCTGTACAAAACCTACTGTGTTTCGGTTGTATTTTATTAGCTGTGCAGTGTAATATATAAATCCCTTGCTTATGCTGTGTTAGGTTATGTGTTTTTAGTACATTTAGGGTAAACAGGAGGGTATGCTTATTTTCTTTACATCCAGTAAAATTGCTTATTATTGACTGAAACCAAGACTAAGTCAGCGAGTTCAGTTTCAAGATGACAGACAAACCACGCTGGCTTGCGTCACGCTGCATTCACAAACCGGTAGACGGCAAACACTTTCTGGACGGCACGGCATAAAAGTCCAAGTTGCTATGGCAATTGTTTACAAATAATTTAATACAAATATTTTCAACACAATTATTTAGTAGCAACTGTTTTATGTCATTATTTTTGTATTGTATCTAGTATTCTAGTGTTGTTGCACCAAAAGTATTACCTTCTCGTTGTCGATGTTTTCTCCGTGTGTGAAGGAGCTACGAACATCCGGTTGTAAATGCTGTCGTGGAGGACGGCAAAAAGTTCAAATATTTATACTTTCAATGGCATGCCGTTTGCTGTTGCCGGCGTCTGATTTTGCCATCCTGCTCTCGTCCGATAACACGATATCCGGTCTGCCGTCTGCCGTGTTCCATGTGAACGCAGCATTAGTCATAGGGTAGTGGTCTATGGGAGACTGTAGGGCAGTGTTCCCCAATCCTGGTCCTGCAGGGCCGCCGTCCTGCATGTTTTAGATGTCTCCCTGCTTCAGCACAGCTGATTCACATGAAGACTTTGTTATCAGGATTCTCATGACGATCTAAAACATGCAGGACCAAAACATCCTGCCCCTCCAGGTCCAGGACTGGGAACCCCTGCTATAGGGAGACTTTGAACAGCCTGATATGGACATGGGAATTAATGGGAAAAACAAAAATAAAATAAAGTATAGTACTAAATAAAAAATAAAATTAAAAATGTATTTCATGTGTGTAATAGTGATCAATGATAATGGTTGTTCTCTTGTTGTAAAGGGTACCAGTGGGTTAATAGGCCCCCCTGGCCCTCCCGGAGACCCAACTTTTCCAGTGGATGGGCCCCCATATACTGTGCACATCGCTGGACCTCCGGTACTGACGCAGTTATTCTTAATAGACATCTTTAAAGCATTGTTTTGATGGATGGAAGGTTGGATTAGATATACTGTTTGTTTGTTTGTTTTACACAGGGAGAGAGGGGATCTCCAGGAGATAAAGGAGAGAAAGTAAACATTTCTGACATTTACGACTTTTGCTTTCAACTGAGTATGTATGCAGGATTATGCAATTGTTACATCATTTATATTTGATAACTTTCTTTGTAGGGCTTTTGCATTCCACATGTGTATGGGGTCAAAGGTGACCCTGGCTCACCCGGACCAAGAGTAAGTGACGGAAACCACGCATTAACTAATTATTTGTAGAATATTAAAGTGTTTTCATCTTAGTTTTTAGAAATAATATTTAATTATGGGTTACACATGTATAATATCATTCTAAATTAAACTTTAGATTAACTTTTATAATGTAAATGTAATTTATATGATATAATTAAGGAATATTTACATTAACAATTACAATTAATTTACTTGGATATAAATGTCTGCTATGACATTAATTTGTTCATTCATTCATTCATTCATTCATTCATTCATATTTGCTTCTTTGATTTAAGGGCAAACCTGGCAAGGATGGGGAAGATGGTTTTAAGGTAATAATTATAACATAGAACTGTATTTGAGATTTATGTTGGAAATTACAGTGATTTGTATCTAGCCTAATCAATGTCAATGTCATGTTTTCATATAGGGTGAAAAAGGTTTCCATGGGGAAGATGGATTCATTGGGTTTCCGGTAAATAATAATAATAATAATAATAATAATAATAATACTGTTAATTTCCTTGCGATCTGACAACAATCTCCAGATAGGAAAACTGTATAATAACAAGAGGGAGTTCAACTTCTCATTGTTTTTCAGGGTGAAAAGGGAGAAAGAGGTCCACCGGGACATGTAAGTGCTCTTCTTCCCTCAACCTCTTCACACATTCACCTCCATTCCTAATGTGTTTATCAACCAGGGATGTTACATGGGAAAATTCTCCTCTTTAAAACGCTGCCTGCATTTGTTATTGATCAGGTGATTTACAATTTGTTGATGAAAGTAAAGGATCTGTGTTAATTACAAAATATACAGAGCTATAAGTTTAGTGCCTTTCATCAGAGCATTAGCTGCAATATAAAAAATGTCCAGCAGATGTCGCCATATTCCTCTTCAGATGACAAAATTAATTTTGGGAGAAAAAGTCTCAAAATGAACACAGAATGTTATACTGTATATACATATTTAAAGTGCTTTAGATACAAATATTTACATGTACATTCATCAAGAAGCAGGTAGGGATTTTCACATCCAACCATCACCTATTGGCTGGGAGTCAACCTAACATATCCTTCTGTGGCAGTGTATTGACATGCAGAATAGCATGCTTGTAATCACAGATAATATATAGTACATAGGAGTGAAAATACTGATTATTTAATGATAAAATATATACAGCACAATAGAACAAACAGGACTGTGCAACGAATTGGCAATGATGATGGTATTGTAAAATACAGTAAAATAAGACTCATTTGTGTTTTAACTGTTTACACCCATGTGTTTATATGTATTGATTGATTGATTGATTGATTGATTGATTTACATGTGTAAATAGATAGCTATATTTTCTCACCATGTGTTTATATGTATTGATTGATTGATTGATGTATTTACTTGTTGTGTAAATAGATAGCTTTATTTTCTCACCGTGTGTCATGTGACTGGAAGCTTGACATCATCTTGTTTGTGTCATCATCTCCCTGATGATGTCACATTAGGGGGGTGGTAGGCCCGGTGCTCCTGGCTTCCCTGGTGACCCAGGCCCACAGGGAGAGAAAGGTACACACACACACACACACACACAAACACTGTCAAGCATTGTCTCAGCCATAGCTCTCTGTTATGATTGTGTGATTCTTGTGAAATGTCTTTCTCTTTGTCATTTTCGAACAGGTTATCCTGGTCCGGCGGGAGACATTGGTCCGCCAGGTAAAACTACAAACTACCGTCACGAAACGTTGTCTTCAATGAACGTATCAAACTACGTGAGCTCAGGGTCCCTATTGGAAACGCTGACAAAGCTATCTGATCTGACTGAGTACAGGGACAGTAGCCATTCACTAACTAGCACGTAGGGATGGACTCGGGACATAATCATAGTCTATGCAATGCAAGCACAAGGTCTGTGTGAATTATTTCAGTACATAGCATATAGCTGCTCTATACTGTAGCGCTTCTACTGTGGTAGAGCGACAGTATATATTTTCCCATTGTGCCCCTCGTGGCAATGCGTGATATGGCAGGCGTCTTGCGTTACAATAATTAGGACGACACATTTAGCTCTGCAAGTGTGCATCAAACTTTCTTTGCGCGGCTCGATGTGTTTGCGTCCGCCTAGCTAGCACAGGCTGTGACTCGGCCCTCGCCGTTACGCTGTTGCTCTCTCTCCTCCAGGCAAGGTGGTAGAAGGGCCTCGTGGAGAGCAGGGGCAGAAGGGAGACAGTGGTCAGAAAGGAAACCCGGGCCTCAACGGCGAGTCCCTCCGCGGACCTCCAGGGAAAGATGGACAGGCCGGACCCTCTGGGCCCCCAGGACCCCCAAGTACACCGCTTCATAATATATTACAATATTAATTTACAGTTAGTTTTATTTAAATGTATTTATTTACATTTATTTACATTTACAGCATTACAGTAATGAGCAGACGGTTTTAAAGTGACTTACAATGAAGACATTTCTCAACAGCTAAATAGGTCACGCACGTTATCTCATCGCAGTTAACATCAGAACAATAGACATTAAGCTATGCTAACTTCGCCATCATTTGACAACATACATGTCATGTCACGGCCACATGTTGCATTACCTTGTGTTTTTGCCTGTTTCCCTGTTGGTCTGTTCCGTCCTGTGCTTGCCTGCCCCATGTTGTATATTAGTTTCCCTGCCGCTTGTTTTTCCCCTGGCCTGTCCTGACCATACATTGCATTTGAACATGAATTAAAAGAAATGACTAAACACCAGCAAAGTGTTAAATCTACTGTAGAGCTTATTCCAACAGGGAAGGAAATAGATGGCTTTCCTTTCTTATAAGTCAAGGAATTAGAGACAGGAGATAAGGTATTGTCATAGAGAACTTTTGTTAGTGGAGGTGTTTATGAGGTAGAGTAGATTCTGAAGATGAATTCATTAAATGGCATCTATTTCCAGACTATTTGTTAAGTTCTGACATACAACGTGTGTGTGTGTGTGTGTGTGTGTGTGTGTGTGCGTGTGCGTGTGTGTGTGCGTGCACGTGCTCCACAGTAGACCCTGGTGAATGTGATGTTCCGATAGGGGAACAAGGTCCCCCGGGACCTGCAGGTTTACGAGGGGAGCTGGGACAGAAAGGTACAATGAGGAGAGGAACAGCGACTGCATTTATTATGATGTACAATTAAAGTGGTGATTGCAGGCTAGATGTGGCCTCCATAAGGCCGTACTGTACAAGCATGAGTAAGGGTCCGATCACACCGAGGAACGCGTCGCCAGCAGAGCCATTGTTTTCCTGTGGTACGTTGCGCCTGGAATGCGCTTTTTTCTGCTGCCGTGATTTGCATTTTTCTTAGCGTTTTTTTTTTTTTTTTTTTTTTTTTGACGAGCATAAAAGTTTAAATACTCTCATCTTTTCAGCGCAAGGCGCGGAGTGGCACTGGTCATCAATGTGACAGCTGGCACAGGTAGCCGTTCTCTTTGGTGCAGGCAGCCTGTCTCTGTGTGATTGGGGCTTTATCAATGCGCTTTTGAAGCTGCCGCGCCTTCAGTGTTGCGTCTCGGTGTGATCAGGGCCTAACAATGACTACAGCTGAAAACAGTGTACTGTGGAAGTCGACCTGATATGCTCATGTGTGTTACTCTCCCCCCCTCCTTCCCCAACCAGGTGACAAAGGAGACACCTGTGTGCAGTGTGAAGCCAATGGCTCCCCAGGACCACCTGGGGAGCCGGGAACTAAAGGACTGCAAGGTCAATGACGTTTGTTTGGATATTGACATAACATATGCACACTCTTACACACACACTGTATATACATACATAATTACACACACACACACATATACACACACAAACACACACACACACACACACACACGCACACGCACACACACACACACACGTACATACACACATACACATATACATATACAAAAATGGCACCTGGATCTTACAAAGTATTTGCTAATTGTCGCAGTGAAGCACAAGATAGTAATTAAGCGTATCGCCATATAGTTAAAGTGTCACTTTTGTTTTCACTACAAACAGAAGATTACGTTGCAACCTGCGACACTGGAGTTCCCGACCTCAAGCCTTGTGCATGTACAACATAAAATACAACAGGAATTGTAGTTTTTGTTTTGGACTGCACTGTTCTAATTGTAGGCATGTTTTGTTTCATATTGAGCATCTACACTAAAAGTAGGATCTTTGTTGTGCTCGCTAATGCACCACTTGTTACGCGTGCACGAGAAATACACGAGCAGCAGCAGGCACGAGGACAATATGTTGCATGATTATTACATCATGACAAATAATCATCCAAACTGGCTTTATTGACATTGTTCGAAAAAACAATATGTACATAAGAACTAATAGAATATTCTGCAGCACCATATGAGCCAAGTGTGGCACCTGAAAGAAATGTATCGGAGCAGTATAACCGTTAACGAATATATGAATTGGGTGTGTATTGCAGTTGGTCCTTCCATCTGCAGTACCGCCCGTCGCCACACGTCACGGCTGCTTCAAGCCTAGAGCCAAACCCTGCCCCCCTGATTACAATGTGTGAGGTGCCGCCGCAGAGCGATACTGTTTTGATTTGAGCTCGACGTTAGCAAAAATGTCTGACCCTGCCTTTAAATTAATTAAAAATCACTGAAACAGGATGCTGATAGTACGTGTCCCTTGCTTCCTTTGTAGGATATCCGGGACCAGCAGGACTTAAAGGAGACAAGGGTCCGGTTGGACCTCAGGGGCCTCCTGGAAGACCTGTGAGTAGAATGATCTTCACACACTCTTCAGTGTTTCCTCTGGAATGTGTTTCACTGTTTTGTGTTGGCGTACAGTACAACCTGCATCTAATACACTCATCAACACATAACGGCGTGCCCACAAACTATGGATTGTGTTCTTCTGTCCATCTTCAGGGCTCCAATGGAATCGCAGGGTGGGTGGGAGCTCCAGGTCCCGTCGGTGAGCCAGGAGATATCCTTGTAGCTCCAGACTTGAAGGGTGATAAAGGTTGGCCCGGTTTGGCCGGCTCACCGGGAATACCAGGAAAAGACGGGCTGCTGGGAAGAGACGGGCTCCCTGGGCAACAGGGGCCCAAAGGAGAACCTGTAAGTAGATTATCTTTAAAAAAACATAGAAGAATGAACTTGAAGCTCAGACTGTGTCTGAGTCTGACTATAACCCAGACTATCCATAATAATCGGATATTAATAGTGATGCACCGATCAGTTTTTTATTTTTTTGCCAATACCGATTGTTGATTTTATACTATTTCTATATATTATATATCAATTAAAGATACATTTGTTATCCAGGTAAACGCATGAAATAGAGAAGAGATTGATGTTGAATTGACAGCCATTTTATTGAACAAAGATCGGTTTTCCATATCGGCCATTAGAAAATTTGACATTTTAACGCTATGTGGATATTGGAGCTACAGTATAGCCTCAAGTGGCCATTCACGGAATTGCAGATTTTTGTACTTTCGCTTTAGATTCATTTTCCAGCCTACCGCTTGATAAAATGTCTCATGTACATCCGTTTCACGCAGGCCAAACATGGCATCAAAGGGGACCGTGGACGTGAAGGAGACCCAGGTACCCTTGGACCCCAGGGAGAGAGGGGCCCCCCGGGACTTCCAGGACTTGGTTTGCCAGGGGAGCCTGGAGAGAAGGGCACTAGTGGGAGGCCAGGCATGCCGGGAGCCCCTGGACATCCCGGTAAGCTTGCGCTAACAGCTTAGTCAGACACAGCCCCGTCGACCATTAGCACCAAGTCAGACAAGCAATGTCTGATGTCTGATACATATTGATACATATGTCAGCCTGTAACCACATATATCAGGAATATATAGTAGATTTTTATTAGTTGTTAGCACTGTTACTCACAAGACTGTACTGTACATGTAATTCTGCTAGTGCAGTGTTTTATCTACTAATTGTCTAAAATTCTTTTGTTATTTTAAGCAGTAACCTTGGCCTATTATATATTTACAAGGCCTGCAAACAGACAGACATTTAACGTCTGATTTAGTAATTGAGTTATGTAGTTTGCCGTCGTACATGTCGATCAAAACAGCTCGCCTGTTAAGTAGGCAGATCTTGACGCAGTTAGCCAGTGCTGTAGCCTAGACTTTACGCAAACGTAAAGGCTAAATCAGACGTAACACACTAACGGACTCAGCTCTGCATTTACCTTTGCGATATGTTGCGTTATGTCAACCAGGCCTGAAGGGTGACCCAGGTAAAGGCGTGGCCTCGTCGGGACCTCCAGGTACCCCAGGACCCAGAGGACAAAGCGGCCTGCCCGGACTACAAGGTGTGCGTCAGCATGTTAGCATCTTCATTTGGATGAGTTTCAGTCATTGGGGGCTACTGCCCTCCATGTTTTAGTTGTGTTTCTGCTCCAACACCCCTGATTCACATGAATGGGTTGTGTTATCAGGCTTCTGCAGAGATTAATAAGCACCCATTCATTTGAATCAGGTGTGATGGAGCAGGGAGACATCTAAAAACATGCACGGCAGGGCTACTCCAGGACTGGAATTGAATCACTACAAATACTGAATCACAGTGTTTGTAGAGGTTCATTGTCTTGTTAAGGCCCAGTTTACAAGCTTCCCTGTTAGGATTTGGTCCACATATATATAGCCTGTTTTTGACCCCAGGTGACCGAGGGTTGCCGGGAGACCAAGGGGGACCAGGGTTTCCTGGACAAAAGGGAGACACGGGCCAACCTGGAATCGGACTTCCGGGCCCACCTGGCCCTAAAGGTACGAAGGGAAGATGTTATCTGTGATTCCCCTTCCTCCTTCCTCTTCTACTCATCACAGATCTTTTGTAGTCAATCGTGACACCACCATCGCTGTATGAATGTGTGCGTGTGTGTGTGAATGCCATGTACAGTGCTTTGTGTGGGCTGAAAGTTAGAAAAGCAGGTTTGATCTAATTATGAGGTTGCGATCTAATTGAACATATTTGTGGGTTGTCAGGATTTTCTGGAATTCCTGGAGATACGGGATTACCGGGAGAGCCAGGATGGCCAGGACAGGATGGGCTTACGGGAAAGCCTGGCGTGCCAGGTCAAAAGGTCTTTGTGTGTGTGTGTGTGTGTGTGTGTTGGTGTGCATGTGTGTGTAAAACAGAGGAACCTGTGTCTAAACATGGAGTCCTTTCAGGGTGAACCCGGGCGAGGCTTACCGGGCCCTAAGGGCTCACAGGGTGCCATAGGAGTTCCTGGCTTTACCGGAGAGAAGGGCAACATCGGGTTTGCTGGTGTTCCTGGTTCCGAAGGCCAAACAGGACCACCAGGACCTCAGGGAGTTCAAGGTATAGGTTATATTAGCCTATTAGCTGACCTTAAAGTCCGAAACACATTTGGCTCTGATTACTTGTCTGTGCACACCGTGCATACAGTATGGATAGCCATTGTCGTAAACAAGATTGTGTTCACTGAGGTCCAGGTCTCTGTATTTCTTTTGATGAGAGTGTAATGAAAATGTCAAAGAGTAGACTAACTTCCCCTTTTGATCTGCTAGCTTAGGATAATGCAATGACCGCAATTAATAATGACGCAAGATCATTTCACGTCTCACGCAAACACACACACACACACACACACACACACACAATTCATTCTTTCACTTTCTGGACCTCTGTATTTCAAAACGTCTGTATCATAGCATTTTTGAGGATGCTCGTGAGCATCGCAGAGTGTAATTAGAGCATGTTTTAAGTAAGGTAAGATATGGTTCCACTGACGAGCATAAATGTTCTATATGTATATACAGTATATCGTGCTAAGCCCCTACTCATTTGGCCATCTACCCTCAGGTGAATCTGGACCCCCGGGGCGCATTGGAGTGGATGGCCCAGCAGGACCTCCAGGAGAAGGGCAGCCAGGGGCCCCCGGACCCCAAGGACCACAGGGAGAGCCTGGGCCATACGGTAAGCAAACACCTACTGTAGGTCCCAAGCACTCAATCTTCAAAGGCATACAGTATATCCAGGCCAAGTCAAATATTATCCATTGTTATTAAACAATTGCCCACAGGCAGGGATCATTAAGTAGCTGCTACCTGACAATAATTACAGTTAGGCAATTCAGTGGACTTTATCAAAAGCAATGTACAGTGAGTACTACAAGGCGTAGAGGGAGTGTTGGCAACGTCAAGGATGCTTACAGGCAGGCCAACTCTGCAACACTTTCCCATTACCTTTAGGCGGGGCGTCGAACACGTCTACTGCTAGACTATCCTGCCCGCAATGGAAGCATATGTGTTGTGTGTGTGGATGTGAACACAGGTCATTCCGGTCCAAAGGGGGAGAACGGTATTCCTGGCCGTCCTGGTCTGGACATGCCTGGTCCCCAAGGAGAGAAGGGAGCTTCAGGTCTCCCTGGAGTGATTGGATTCAAAGGCTTTCCAGGGCTACAAGGCAACACTGGCAGAGATGGGCAGACTGGAAACCCAGGTGAGCTGGACAAGACATAACAACTCATTGTCCCCCCCCCCCGTGTGCTACACAGTTATCATTGTATTGTCACTACATATTGGTGTTATTACACTGATTTGGATACGAGAGGTGCGTTTAGTTTGCACCTAAATTCATCACCTAAATGCGTTTAGTTTGCCAACATTGTTCAGACAGTGTTACATTTACTATGATTTCGCTGCGAACATGTATAGCTTATACTGTATAATACGATATAATACGCTCTGTAATTCAGCTTCAACTTGTTTACTTGATTAAGTGTTTAATGCAACTTAACTGTTTTGTATTGGTAATGTACAATAATGTGTGCTGGCCAGGTTCTAAGGGAGACATGGGAGGTATAGGGACTCCGGGAACACCTGGATTTCCTGGACATCCTGGTACTCCTGGAAGCCCTGGTCTTAGAGGTGAGTGCTATCTATCTGTCTGTCTGTCTGTCTGTCTGTCTCTCTGTGTCTCATTAATCTCTGTGTGTCATTAATCTCGGTGTACTATACTCTATCTAGCTAACCTCTATCTATGTACTGTATATCTAGCTAACCTCTATCTATGTACTGTACTCTATCTAGCTAACCTCTATCTATGTACTGTATATCTAGCTAACCTCTATCTATGTACTGTACTCTATCTATCTAACCTCTATCTATGTACTGTACTGTAACCATCCCTCCCTCACTCATCTCCAGGTGACCCTGGTCTTTCTGGACCCAACGGGGAGTTTGGTGAGCCGGGACCCAAAGGAGAGAAGGGAGAGCCAGGTCTGCAGGGTCCTCCTGGAAACATGACCGATGTGGACATGCAGCATCTGAAGGGGGAGAAGGGCCAAACCGGAGATAGAGGTGTGAGACACCACACGCTACCACGTGTTTACATTAGCACGTTCCTCCACTTCATTGTTTGTTTGTTTGTTTGTTTTTAAAACGCTTCTTAGGCGACACTGGGGTGACTGGAGAGAGAGGCTACCCAGGTCAGCTTGGTGACCCTGGGATGCCAGGGAAGGACGGGGAGCCTGGCACACCTGGACACCCAGGTGAGCTACCTGTAAACCTGTGAATGAGTTTTGCCCCTTGAGCAAATTGACCGATCCCAAGCCCCGCCCCTTTCACCTGTCTTACCTAGTTACTGTAACTAGGTAGGACAAAACAGCATAGAAAGCTATTACAGGAAAACAGACAGTTGATGGAGTTTCTGTCGGATTCAAAAAAAGATAAACTGTTATTGGAGGACAGGCAAAAAAGGGGCGGGGCTTGGGATAAAACAATACAGTATACTTGTTTGAAGGAAATATGAATAATTTAAGTGAAGTGCTTTAGTTATTTCCACTTTATGATTGATTCCTTATATTGTGGGCCCTTTTTTCAATGTTACAAACATAATATTTTCTGTTGAAAACCAATAAGAAACTAGCCATTTTCTATTTAGTTTATTTATACTGTAGAAGGTGTGTCCGTACCACAATTACAACTGACAACATGTTGTGCTTCTCAGGTGATAAAGGAGACACTGGCGTTCCTGGAGATCCTGGACGTATTGGACAACCTGGAGCAAAGGGCAATCTAGGAGAGATGGGAATCCCAGGTAGGAGATACAAAACCACTGGTGCTCTTTACATTATATTCCCCTCTTTTACGCATTATGACACTCGAGGCTGTGATGTTATGTTATTTTATGCAGATAGCAGATCTATGAATATTTTATTATAAAATAATTTTGAGGAATTAAAACAAAATGTGTTATTTTCACAGATTCATAACAAGAATGTTGCAACACGAGGTTTTTGACATCAGGCTGTGTATTTGCAGTGTTTACAGTGTAATACTGCGCTCTACGGGGTGAAACAAACCCATCTCACAGTAGTAGACTATCTACATTTATGTAGTCAGCAATGTATGAATGAAGTCAGGTTCTGTCATCAAGAGCTACTGTATGTTAATTTCAATCTATTCGTCTGGTCGGCGTGACGTCATATCCGGCTGTGGCTTGAGAACTCGGTGAGAACAAAAGGCTGTGGCCTAGCAACAAGCGTTAAACCGAGTTGTCTTACTAAGCGATCGTGCAACGTCACTTCCGGGTGTTTGCCGACCAGACGAATAATTATTTTGATTGTGAAACCTTTCATTATGTGAATTATCTCAATGCTAAAATATGAAGCGTGCATCTGTGCCCAGGTCCGGTCGGTCCAAAGGGTATTAAAGGAGGCGCTGGTACACCTGGTCATACCGGCTTCCGAGGTACAGACGGAGCAAAAGGAGATACGGGAATACCTGGTGAGCCAGGCATTGGCATCACAGGGCCCCCAGGAGAGAAGGTATTGTACAATCACTTGTCAGCCATTACTCTAGGGGGGCGGGGGGGGGGAGGGGAGAAGGATGGTCTAGTGGTCTGGGTGTTGAGCTCCCAGCTGGAAGGTTGTGGGTTTGAACTCCAGTGCTGACCTACCTGTAAGCATCCTTTAGCAAGATGCCTAACCCCCAACTGCTCCCGGTGGTTTGTCGCACCTTGCATGGCTGACATCACCATCGGTGTATGAATGTGTGTGTGAACGCTTTGTATAAAAGCTCTATATAAATGCAGTCCATTTACTCTGCATGTTGTGCGCTACAGATATATTGCCTTATTACTGTAATGTGACATGTCCAGCAGACCAAATAGTACCTGTCTACATGTTCTCCTCTCTGTCTGCTTCAATGTCTTTCTGTTTGTATCTGTCTATCCCTCTGTCCCTCTGTCCCTCTTGTTCATCTGTATAGGGGCCGGCAGGCCAGCCAGGATTCCCAGGAGAACATGGAGACAAGGGTATTAAGGGTACAATGGGTGAACCAGGAATGCCAGGAAAGCCTGGCTTGAAGGGAGAGACAGGAAGCATTGGTTTCACAGGTCAGAGTTCACTTTTGTTAATATTACAGAGTATATACGTGAGATGGAAATGATACAGCTCACTAAATATACTATAAATATACTATAAATGGAATGGGATTTGTGCGATCCTTAGTGATCAGATTATAGTAACTCATGCTTAATTTGTTGTATTGTATGGCTGTGTATTTTGGCTTTATTTGTTAAGACTATAAAATGTACTTGATAAAATGCTCGTATTGAGAGTGTGTGTGTGTGTGTGTGTGTTCTGCAGGTCATTCAGGCAGACCAGGTGAGAAGGGTGTCCCTGGACTGCCTGGGTCCCCAGGAGAGGCCGGTCGCGAGGGTCGACCTGGTACGTACACTAAAGGCAGGCCCAGGCATACTTTCACGCATACAGTCCGCGCACCTCCAAAATGTTCTGTCCGCGGGGACATGCACATGCTGCTGAAGCCCACTACACACGGCAAAGGATGTCCCATTAAGCTCACAAACGACTGTTCTAGGCGTATAAAAAATAGTTATTTCCAGCTAATCTTAGTTACACATGTTAGTTACACTTAATTACACCATGTTAGTTACACTTAGTTACACCATGTTAGTTACACTTAGTTACAACATGTTAGTTACACTTAATTACATCATGTTAGTTATGTTAGTTACACTATGTTAGTTACACTTAGTTACAACATGTTAGTTACACTTAATTACACCATGTTAGTTACACTTAGTTACACCATGTTAGTTACACTTAATTACACCATGTTAGTTACACTTAGTTACACT
>JAOEGT010072142.1:0-15999 GCA_025447795.1 Speoplatyrhinus poulsoni
TATATATATATATTTTTTTTTTTTTTTTATATCACAGGCTTGCAATATGATGTCAGTGGTGAGCTGCAGCCATTTTCTAATCTGAACACAGTGCTAACGAACCCCCGGTGCCAGGCGGAGTTGGCAGCACCAGGACTGCTGAATGATTACTGTAGGTAACAGTGTTGCCGTGGCAGCAGCACATACAGGCCATGTTTACATTGTAACAGTGTTTCCGTGGCAGCAGCAGGTACAGGCCATGTTTACATTGTAACAGTGTTGCCGTGGCAGCAGCACATACAGGCCATGTTTACATTGTAATAGTGTTGCTGCGGTAGCAGCACGTATAGGCCATGTTTACATTGTAACAGTGTTGCCATGGCAGCAGCACATTCCGGACATGTTATTGTAAGATCATGTAGGCTATTTATCATGCAATACAATACAGTAGCCTACAATGTAATGTAACAATCAGACCAGCAGCGATAGAGCACAAATGCAGGTAAGGGTTAAGTGTCTTGCTCAGAGACACCTCAACACTTGAGCATGAGACAGCGGGCTTCTAACCAGCAATGGTTTCGATCACTTGTTGCCCCGCTCTAGCCACTGAGCCACTGCTCAGATAGAACAAGATTAAGGTCAAGATTACATTCCCATATAGAGATACCAGCAGCACATGTATGTTGTCAGAGTATCAGTATTCTGTTTTTATCTTGGTGGTTTAGTGTGTGGGGCCTAGTAACCTACATCCATTTAATGAAGGGGCAATAACCACATACTAGTACATTTACACAATAAAGGATGATTCTTCATTCTGTAGTGTAAGCTTGTTGATATTTGAACTCAATCAAAACCAATACACCTCTCCCTTCAACACCATAGGGTTCTCCCTCAGAAGCTCCGCCCCATATTGGAAACTCATCGCCATAACTGGGATAGTGTCGTGTGGTGCCATTTACAGAGCCAGGGCTGTGTAGACCTATTGGCCAGTAATGTCAGACTGTTGCTACTGTAGTCTCTCTCTCTCTGTCGCTCTCACTCATGGCTTTCTGTGCAGACGCAAATCTTCTCGACTGCAGTCACAGCGGCATGGTAGCACTGGGCCTGGGCTCCTCTGTGTCCCTCTGGCACTCAGAGAGACGCTCTGTGGAGGGGCACCTTCACCCAAGACCTCTGTCGGACAACCTGGCACACTCAGGGCCGGCGTGGCACCGTCAGAAGGCCGTCTCGTCTGTGTGCTTCAGCGGCGACGGCAGAGTGCTCGCCATTGGCACCAGGAGAGGGGAGATACAGGTAGGGGACGAGTTTGAGTTGGTTTAACAGATAATTATGTTTTACACTTAGCTCACACCCATAGTTCCTCTGACGAATTCTACGGTTTGTGGCATGTTTATGTGAGTCGCAAACGTCTTTCTCTTTGAGTTATCAGCTGTGGGATGTGGAGAGGAAGTGTAAAGTGAGGTCTCTTCAGAGTAATCTGTCTCGGGTGGGCTCTCTTTCCTGGAAGCAACACTTACTCAGCAGGTACTGTCTGCGTGTGTGTGTGTGTGTGTGTGTGTGTGTGTGCGTGTGTGTGTGCAGAGTGCATGCCATTTACATTATTTGAAATGTATTTCAAATACAAAAATACAAAATAATGTATACTAAATGTCTACTAATACTAATTACTAATAGTAATAATAAAAGCATATAAGTAAAAAATAGTATTATATAACAATAAAAGATACACGTGGAAACACAAGTTATACAATTATAAAGTATTGAAAGTTTGATTGTTACAAATTACATGTATATGTAATGTACTGTATACTGCAAATACTCATATCAGCCACATAGTAACACACATACATGTGTTACTATGTGGCTGATATGAGTATTTGCCACATTTACAAGTTGAGCAAGATACTAGATAAATACACATTAGATAATGAATCCTCCCATTCAGCCTGTATGACTTGATCTGCATCTGCAGCCTGTGAGATCTCTTTGGAACACCATTGAGGTTCCAAACCAATTTGTGAGCGACCACCCAATCAGAGCGCAGATGGTTAGTTCAGTTGGCATGGCAGCAGCGGCAGCAAGTTACGTCATGAGTAGTGACTTCATCCCTCCACTAGTACAGAGTGGTGACATCATCTCTCCACTAGTACAGAGTAGTGACATCATCCCTCCACTAGTACAGAGTAGTGACATCATCTCTCCACTAGTACACAATAGTGACATCATCCCTCCACTAGTACAGAGTAGTGACATCATCCCTTCACTAGTACAGAGTAGTGACATCATCCCTCCACTAGTACAGAGTAGTGACATCATGCCTCCACTAGTACAGAGTAGGGACATCATCCCTCCACTAGTACAGAGTAGTTACATCATCTCTCCACTAGTACAGAGTAGTGACATCATCCCTTCACTAGTACAGAGTAGTGACATCATCCCTCCACTAGTACAGAGTAGTGACATAATCTCTCCACTAGTACAGAGTAGTGACATCATCCCTTCACTAGTACAGAGTAGTGACATCATGCCTCCACTAGTATGCAGTAGTCAGGTCACTAATGCAGCACAGAGGAGTAGTGACCTCGTCCCCCTGTTGCCACGGCAGCGGCTGCGCCCTGGGACACATCCGGCACCACGACCCGCGGGCTCCCTCGCCGCTGGTGGGCGGGGCCGTCCAGGACGGGGGCGTGTGCAGCCTGCGGTGGTCGCCCGGCGGGGAGCGTCTAGCCAGCGGCTCCACGAGCGGCTTCCTGCACGTGTGGCGGGGCGAGGTGGCGGGGAGCCCCGGGGCGCACGCACCCGTCGCCACGCTGACGCAGCCTAGCGCTGTGAAGGTCAGTTTAAGGTGGCGTATGCGATGTGTTGGGCCCCGATCGCAGAGCTCTTCTCTTATGCCGCGCTAGACACTAAATTAGGTACGTAGAAAGTTAAAGAAAGTTACAGTTACAGTTAAAAGGGGTCGCACCACTCGTCAATGTCACACAGTTGGCACAGGAAGCCAATCTTTGTGGGATCGGGGCCTTATCAAAGCACTTTGAAGCGGCCACGCCTATAGTGACTGAGTGACGGGGGCCTTAGACATCAGTACAGCAGCCCACAGCTATTTAAGATACATATAGTGGAGTAGTAGCATCCTGAGCAGACATGACATCACACTCCCTCTGTGTGTTGTAAACCGAGCTCCTCTGTTTGTTATGCACGTGCAGGTGTGTGTGTGTGTGTGTGTGTGTAAGGTAAGGTAAGGTAAGGTAAGGTATACTTTATTGTCCCGTAGGGAAATTTGTCTTGGGCTTTAGGCCCCTGCATCACATACACATCACTCATACACAATACAACGCTTATGTGCATATTCATACGTTCATAAAAGGTAGGCAGTACAATAGCCAGAACTAAACCATAATTAATAAATTAAATAAATATATAAATTGTCATTTTATGAAACAATAAAATACTAATGATTTAAGACCAGCACTTAAACAGCACTAAATTACACATTTGCTAATATATAAGAAACAAATGGGACTATACTCAATATACTGTATGTACAAATGTGTTTACCCTATGAAATATACATGTAGAAAGGTCTATAGCACACAAAAGTAGATTTACATAGATACCAGTTCTTTAGTTCTGATTATTACTGTTTAGAATATTGAAAGATGAAGGAATAAATGAATGCTTGTATCTGTTCAATCTACACATTGGTATCCTGTGTGTGTGCGTTTTGGTCTGAGATGCAGGTGCTCTAGTGTGACACCTAGTGGCAAAAAGTCATATAGAGCCAGTTTAAGGTCAGTAGACCTTAAAACTGACCTTGTCTTTGTAATACTTGTATTACAAATGTACTCGTAAATCTATTAGGATTAAAGCGTCTGCTAAATGACCTAATTGTAAATAGTAAAGTAGCGCCGGTTGTGCTTTCAGAGGTGCTCCTCTGCACACCACTGTAGTTAACATATGGTTGTTTCCTTACTCAGCCTTAGACAGTCTGGCCCTTCTGCCCTGCCTCTCATTAAAGCCCGCGATATACTTTATCTACGGCTACGCAAGATGGCTACCACGCGTATCGGGCGTGTATCCTCTGTTCCTTTGGAGCGTGGTTTGTGCACGTCCTCAGAGATGAACGCTGCGCACACGCCTGATGCAATACAGCACATGAACGTGGGGGCAGTGTATCAGCATCGGACCGATAGATCAACAGCAGTATCTGAACAAAGAGCAACAACGGCGGGAAGTTTCAAAGAGAAGTTAGCAGAGCTGGCCCGTAATCACCAACACCTGCATGATGTCTCCGTGCCGCTCCACATTTTGACATGTTGGTTGTGGAAATTCGGAGGTAGTCAAAATACTCTGATATGCCCCCTACTGGATCTATTTTAAATCCTCCAAGCACACGCAGGGTCCGCAGACATGTATGTGAACAATGCTTTTCGCGACACAGCCGTTTGTCTACATGTACGCGTTTACAAGGCAGAACCGCCAGACACAAACAGCAAGATATTCCCGATGACCCTGCAGATTGTGACACGTGTGTGTGTGTGCGTGCGTGCGTGCAGGCCATGGCCTGGTGTCCTTGGCAGAGGCAGATGATTGCCACCGGAGGCGGATGGAAGGACGGAGAGCTGAGGATATGGGACACACAGTCGGAGGCCTGCGTCAGCACTGCCCCCACACACTCACAGGTGTGTGTGTGTGTGTGTCTTGTGTGTGTCTTGTGTGCACGTGTTCAACGCCTGCTGGTAACCTGTAAAGTGAGAAGTCCTCCATACGTATGGGCACACAGAGGGACGCTCAAAGACTGTGGTTGAAAGCATGCTGTGAAAAAACAAAGGCTTTGCTCTAATAAAAGCCTGCCTCAAATAAAGGCCTGCTAGCCTCTGCAGTTGAGGAAAATACGTTATATAGTGTTTATATACAGCATGCACATATTTATAAACACACATACAGTATATAAATACTGTACACCCACACACATGTATGTGCTGTCTGTGTGTTCCTGAAGTGCAGATCTGTTCTCTGCTGTGGTGTGAGCAGAAGAGGGTGCTGATCACGGGGCACGGCCTCCCCCATCACCGCATCATCTGCTGGGACTGGGATTCTGTGTCCGTCACACAGAGCTACCAGCTGGAAGGTTAGGGCCGCCTGCATCGCACACACACACACACAGCACACACACAGCACACATACAACAGCAACACACACAGCACACACAACAACAACACACACAGCACACACAACAACAACACACACAGCACACATGCAACAGCAACACACACAGCACACATACAACAGCAACACACACAGCAGTAGCAGGCACAACAACACAACAGCACACACAACAGCTCCAAGTGCAGGGCCTGTCAGGCTCTCAGGCAGGGTGGACCCAAATGCACGACACTCAGGCTTTCTGGGTTCAGGGTTTGTATTTTCCAAACAAAAGGCAGATGCAGACAACAGACAGGGCTGACATCAAATGATAATTCGACAAACATTGCAGAACACACTAGGTCTTACATACAAGATACACGGACTGGAACACTGGGGAAACACGGACTGGAACCCGGGGGAAACACGGACTGGAACACTGGGAGAAAACATGGAGATGGAAAGCAGAACATGGGTCAGGGTCAGGACCCTAACTAGTGACCAGTCAAGTCAAGTTTGTTTAGTAGCCCTTAATCACATGACAGTCTCAAAGGGCTCTACAGACAATATTTCACATGGAAACAAACAAAGATGGAAACACCCCCTAAACCTGCTCCTATGACTATTCAAGTTTAGACTTTTTTTTTGTTTTTTGTATGTATTGATATACAGTATATTGCTGTTGCAGCATGACCTTGTCAGTATTTATGTTGTGTGTGTGTGTGTGTGTGTGGTCGTGGACCCTTTGTCCTTAAAGTTAAGACCATTTCCATTGTGACTCATTTCATGTGAACATGAAACTGTGACAGACTACATGGTTCAGACACCACCAAGTCAATCCCTAAATGTGATGTGAGCCGTCACATCTGTGGAACAGAGAGAGAATATGTAACACCTTCAGGCAGAAAGGCAAGCGTCTTGATATGATGCTTTAGGATAAAACAAGAACAATGAAAGTCAGCGCTGAATATTGCTGCTGATTTTGCAGGTCATTCGCGCAGAGTTCTTCATCTGGCGCTGAGTCCCAGTGGGGCTAATTTGGTGTCCGTGGCAGCAGACCACCGCCTTCGTATCTGGGTCACATAGACGTCAGTACCAAGACACACCGCATCATGACACAGCAGCCCCCAAAGAAGACGGTTCCTCACCACAGTTTGGTTGCGCAGCATTTCTCATAACCTTTATTGCCTGTAAGCATGCATGCTTGCTTGCTTGCTTCTTCCATGCTCTTGACCACAGCCATCATAATATGACACAGTCCCACGATTGCAAGTGCGTTTGCTTTATATTGCGTATGTGTATTTGCATTTGCATTCACCTTATTTTTGAATGTGGAACTAATCAGCATTGGACTTCCCTCCTACTGGATACAATACTGTAAAAGCAGCCAGGCTGGGAGGATGAAATAAGTGAAGAAACAGGTCTACCTTGGGCTGCTCAAATGACCATTACATGTTTGTATGAATTGAGAGCTCTATTCGAATGATTGCACTTTGCTTTTGCATCTCCAACCTGGGGGTAGTGAACAAATGGAACACACTAACTAATAAATACCATTATTACAAACATAACATACACCAAGATTATATCTGGTATCAAGAAACCACAGGAAGATGTTTCCAGTTGATTGTAACGCACACATGTACGCACACACACACCCACACGCACACACGCACGCACACACACACCCACACACACACACACACACACACACACACACACACACACACACGCACACAGAGCAATGACAGTAATAGAGAGATGACTAACCGCTGTTAAGTACACATAACATTTTACAAGAACTACTGTGCCAATATTGACGGTTGTAGGCTGTGCAGATGAAGAAATTAATTGTCTTGCTGACTGCTGGACTGATGAATATGAAATCACCAGGGATGGGAAGTAACTGATTACATGTAATTGGGCTGTGCGACTTCGAAAAAAATGTCAGGGCCGAGTGGCATGTAATTTATTTAAAACTATCTGTAATCCATTACAGTTACCAGTGGAATCGGATTACAGGTATTTTATTTTTAAATTAGATGATTACTTCTAGGACTACACATTTACAAGGGAAGTTTACAAAAGAAAAATGTATAAAACAATCTCTTTTCAAACTTTTCATTAACGTCAATAAATAAAGTTCTACTTTAATCTGATCCCCTTAGCAACATAGACAGTCACCCACAATAGAAAGATTTGGCATGCCAACAAAGTAAATTGCTTTGGATGGCATTTCAAAGAACAATGTTTAGGAATGAAGTCATCTAAAAATATTCAGAAGTAATCAGATTATGTTACTAAATTTAAGGAATCCAAAAATTACGTTATTGATTATAATTATAGTCTGGCAACTAATAACTGTAATGGATTACATTTAAAAAGTAACCTGCCCAACCCTGGAAATTACTCTGAACCACTGTTGCAGAACAAACCACAGCATGCACTTTGGCCAAGAAGTTATCTTAAATAAAACAGGTTGGGCAACTGTCTTTTTTTTAGCTCATTATAGGACATTCCACAGTGGTTGTACAATGTCGCAGATCATATTTGCAAAGCAAACAATTGGACAAAGCACTTGTTTATGTACGTAGGCCTACATGCCTCCAATGTACTGTAAGTGATCGTTGTGCGAGACCATCCTTTGCCTTTAACCCTTTGAATTAAAAGAGGATGTTGGCCAACTTGGTGGTATTTTCAGCTTGTCATATAAAAGCATAAAAACACAAGCCCACTGAGTATCTGCATTTTTTTGGTTAACAAAATAAATCTTAATCTGCACTGCATGTTCCCCTGTCACTATATACAAAAGTGAAATTATAACTTTTTTGTTAGCCTCAATGAAACTTCCTATATATAATACAATGTTCTGCCAAGGACAAGTAAATATAATTACTCTTCAAATCACTGTTGCTAAACCACTTTGATTAAAATATTCTAGAAGGAGGTGGAAAATCTAGAGGGTGGGGCAACTGCTATTTTTAGAGTATCATATAAAAGGAACACTTTTCACTTTCCTCCGCATTTTAACTTACAGTAGTAGTTACAGTAGTTCTGAGCAAAGCACCTTGCAATGTATGTATGCCCTTACTACAAAAGCAAACTTGTATATAAGACAATTGGATGGACACCAAATGTTGCTAAATGGCCTATATGTGAAATGGGGTGCAGAAATAAAATAATAGTTGTTTGTAAAAATATTATTTTTCACCATATATATATATATATCCAGGCAGCCCAGCTGGGAGGAGGCCTCGGGGAAGACCCAGGACTAGGTGGAGAGATTATATCTCCACACTGGCCTGGGAACATCTCGAGATCCCCCAGTCAGAGTTTGCTAATGTGGCTCGGGAAAGGGAGGTTTGGGGTCCCCTGCTGGAGGTACTGCCCCTGCGACCTGACTCCGGATAAGCAGGAGAAGATGGATGGATGGATATATATAGATAGCTATATATATACTGTATATACACACACATATTTACAGTATGTGTGTGTGTTCACTGAACTTTATCAGTTGGCCACTCCCACTTTTCCAGCCTCCTAGATCAGATCATCAGAACAGCCACATAAAAAGGGGAATGACGGCTGAATGCAGACCAGAGAGAGGACAAGGAGGAAGTACCACCAACAGGTCCACATCTCTAGGTGTTCCTTGAACGGTCACTAGACACATTAAGGAAACTTGTACAACTCATCACGAGGAGCTATATTGTGCCTGCTGACAAAGACTTAGGATGCATAACACTTCAGAGTATCTGTTTGAAGGACTAAAACAATGACTTAATGCTTGTGCGCCTTTCTTGAGAAGCTCTGAACATTGGGATTCCATGTTTGACACAATCCTGTGGCGATTCGCTGCTTTGGGTAAAAAAAAAAACATTTCTATTTTCTATAAACATACTGTAGCTCATTCAAGTTAGTTTGTAAATATTCTATAATTTACAGAAATGTGTTACTGGCAAATACTGTGCAATGTGATATTTTGTCATGAAGAGCAAACTGAAACCTACATTTCAAGCTTTGACATGTCTTTTGTGACCTCAATAAAGTCTTGCATTACATCAACAGCGTGTGTACAACGCACTGCATTTTAAAGACACCCCCTTCTGGCGGCAAGCTTGATTACACATGGACAGTTATTTTTCTGCTCACTGTGTCTGGTAACCGAGTGCAGATATTTAACACTGCTACATACAACTTGACGCGCAAGATGATTTGTTAGACAGTAACCATCCGGGAAGCCATCCATTGAAACGGTTTAGAAAAGGGCAGGGAAGAAATACTTGCTGATTGTGATTGTCTGTCACTGTCAGTTAACGTTACCCCTGATCTACGCCCCTATAACTGCCATGACGCTGATTAAAAGGATTTGGTCAGAACCACAACGCAATAATTTGATTCCTGTCCAGACTGAAGTCAAACTGGATCTTGTGAGATCAGGAAGGCATCATGAGGCTAACAATAGGCAATGGTTACCGATGGTTATCCAGTGATGTAATCGGCATACACATTCCTGAAAGGCAATACAAACCAAAACAGTCACACAGTAGCCTACCGTAGGTATACAACTTGTATACAACTTAGAGTTTAGGACCAGCTACACTACGCTACACATGCCAAACGAACGCAGCCAGAAATTCATTTGGAAGCTGTGTGCTCCTGCTGTCTCCTAATGCAGTGGCGTGCCACAGGCTTACGGCGGGGCACGCGATCGCATCGCCGCACCAGCTGGTGCGCAGGGCGCTCTCCTGGCACGAGGCCCGGCGGTTCTGTCGCACGCACCACACGGACCTGGCGGTGCTCAGCAACGAGGGGCAGTACCGGCGGTTCCTGAACGCCACCGCCGCAGAGACGGGCAGCTTCTGGCTTGGCCTGCAGCGGCACGGCTTCAGCGAGCCCTGGGCCTGGGTAGACGGAGAGCCGCTGGGCTACGGCCAGTGGTACAGGGTGAACTACCTGGGCGGCTGTGCCAGTCTGGAGGCCGACCTTCCGGGAGAAAAGAAGCTCCTGGCTCGCTACTGTGAAGAGAAACATTGGTTTGTATGCCAGGGTGAGTTATGTATGCTATGTGTGTGTGTGTGTGTGTGTGTCTGTTTTGTATCACATGACCGCCTACAGTACATAACGAAGAGGCATATTTAAAAAAAACAGATTTGATGTAGGTGAGAAACAATGCCAGTGTTCAGTGGAACCACTTAGTTAAAACAAACATTAACCATTTTAAAGATACACTTGATAATTTGGTATATCCACTATTTTTATTTCCCCCCCAGTATTATACTTAAAATCCAAGGGTCCTCATGTTGTCATGCTGTTGGTTTATGAGATTTGTTAAGACACAATAAAATACTCAAGTTAATATGTGGTTTAGCTTTAATATTATTTAATCTGTGATACCACAGATAGAAATTGCAGTAGAAATTGCTTTGCATTTCTACTGTAGAAAAATACTTGAAGTAGTTTGTAAGTTCATTGTATTGTAATGCATTGTAATTGCATGTCATGTTACTTGCAGGTCCAATTCTCCCACAGTCTGTTGTGGTGGAATCTGTGTGGACAGATCATGTGGTTCTCAGCTGGAACGTGTCTGCATTCATGCAAATGCAACGGCACTATTACAACGTGACAATATGCACTGCAAAATGCAACACGTCCTTTTACCAACAAACCAGTGGATCCGCTCCCACCGCCACCATCAACCTCTCTAACTTAACTGCCGGCACAGAATACTTCATCTACATTTCTTCAATAGTCAACAGAACGTCTGACAATGGCACTGGGGAACATATACTACATCACAGTGACCTAAAAACATTGATAGTTAAAACCGGTGAGTAGAGTTACACAAATACATTTCAGTGACATTAATGCAATAAACAAATCATAGAATAACCACACTGAAATATAGTACCTACATATACCTACATTATATAGTCTACAGACAGACAATGGTGAAGTATTTGGCTTAATTATTTACATTGTGTGAACTCTTTGCCCTCCAGTTGAACCCAGCACGATATCTGTGAAGCTGCTTAAGCTTTTTCCTCTGGCTGCCATGATATTTACCATGAGCTACTGGTTGAAGAGAAGAGGCAAGTATCTGTATCGTTGTGGGAGAAACTATTGAAAAAAGACAATTATAAATTATATTATAAAATATATTGAACAAAGATAGTCAGTACAATTGAATATAATATTCATTGAGGTCACCAGAAGGTTAATTCTAGTTAGATGCTGACCTAGTCATTTTTCGGTAGCCATAAATACTAAAGCCTATATGATGGCCATTTCAAAAGGTGCGTCTCTAAAGCCGTTTCAAACCATTTTAAAATGCTGGCAACAAGCAAAAATAATTAGTTATAAAATGTAACGTTATTATATTAATAACAAGATGCGAGCTTGTGGTGGTTCTTGGAAGTTTGTGAAATTAATGGTTGCCATTTTTAAATGCCGGATCAAGTTTTTATAATACACCCATGTTCAATACCAAACACAGCCAACGCTTTGGACCTGTGTTTAGAAGTGTTTACAGGTTCTCTTTGTCTGTCCTTCAGATTTAATAGACGTCAAGGTATCAGACCCAGCGCTCTCCCCAGAAGAACTCTCTACAGAAGACACTCTCGTTGACTTGATCCCAGACAAGACACCGGAGTTTATGTGTGTGGTGTGATTTGTTTCGTTATTAATTAAAGGAAATATCTTAGCCTGGTGAAACATACTGTAACCAGATGGGTATTACACAGAACAGTCTTGGCAAGTTTTTGGATGAACCATCTGTCTATCACACCTGAACCCCGCCCATAGCTGCCAGTGTGATGCTAATGGACAGTTTGCCAGAGTTAAATTGACAGGCAATCTGACTAATCAGAAGGCCGGGATGTTGCAATGCGCCGCAGTTTTGTTGGATAAACAAATGCAGGAAAACTGTAAAATATGCTATGGATTTGGGAATCAGCAATATCATGGGGACAGCCAAACACATTTGTTATAAGGTAATAATAATATAATTACTACTGTATAACTTTTATATGTCTAAAAGAATGTAATCTAATGCCTAATATATACCTGGTAGCCTACTGTAGCCTGTTGTGCCTATAGGCACTGAATAAATAGGCTGCCTGAATTATATCATTTCACCTTTATTCTGATAGGCTTCGGGCGATATTTCTCATTAATTGAAAACAAAACAATCTAAAATAAAAGCAACCACTTTTATTTATCATAACAGTAGGATTAGCTAGCATAACGCTACTTTAGTATGCCTAGATGTTATCACCTAGCCTGGTGGCCACGCTCCATTGGGAAGTGTTCATAGTCATTGCCTCCTACCTCTAAACTATTGGACAGCGTGGAACCAATAGGCCTTGCTACAACTGTTTTGATTGTCTCATCTAGCTCTACCACTATTTGAAAACCCTATCTAGCTAAATGTTTTTAGCTGAAAGTATATGTATATAGTAGTCGGGCAGAGTCAGGCTAGTTACCACCCAGCGATATATATAGTATATAACATCACATTTTGTCAAATTAACCAAATGATCTCCTCACATTTCGCTGTCTTACCGTTCTGTGTGAGAACACAGTGCCGTCCAGCCCTCGACCGGCTACGGACAATACGTTTCAATGTGTGGGGTGTTACTGTGGGGGGATATTGGTTTGGTTTGAGCTCAAAGTTATAGTAGCAAGCGTTCTCAAAAATAACTAACCATGCCTTTAAATGGGAAATTTAAACCAACTGGTAGGTACATCCTGCAGTTTTTGTATTTTTATTAAACCATGCCAAGGACTGCCGTTATCTAAACACCTCCTTATTACAAAATGTACCGAAAGATAAATAATGTAAAATGCATACTGAACATATACCTTAAATGCCAATGTTCACTTTGGGTTATGGCACAATAGCATAACCTACGCATTAGTATTTATAGCAATGACATTTACGGTATTTTTATTTTATGACAGACTAAGCTAATACGTACCATAACAAAATGTCTTTATTTTATTTGTATCTACAGTATGTGGCCGTTAGAAAATTGACCTACTGTATAAACAAAACATATATTCAGTCTTCCAAATAATGTGAGTGGTCTCTGGACCAATATGATATTTAACATTATCATCAAAGTCAGAAATACTGTATTTTATTTAATCAAATGTAATTATATATTTGAATTGTATCCTATGAAATGTTTTCTATACAATATTTTAAACATAAACTGGCTGACTATCCTGGCTGGGATGGGAGGAAGTACTTAAAGGTGCCTTGCATTCATGTTAGTGCGTGCATGTGTGTGTGTGTGCTTGTGCGCGTTTGTGTGAACCCATATAAAAGCATTCATGAAGTGTATATTGTATGAAATATAGCACAGTAATTAAGTATTTTGCGTATAGACAGAAACAACATACTACTGTAAGAGATATGTGACAGAAGACTTTGTATTGAACTCATATTACAATTCCATTCCTACTGGCTAAAAGCCTGTATGATCAACTGTGAATATAGAATCAACTGTGAATATAGAATAGATAAACAATCTATAAAATTAAAGAATTTAATAAAATCATTGATCTTCAAATTTGTTTTCCTTGTGTTCAACTTTTCATGGAAACTTGTTGTTAGCTATAGAAACTATAGGTAAAAAAATTCTAGCCTGGCCTCACCAGGCTAATTGGCAAATGCGTATTTGTCTGAGATCAGTTTTTTTCCAAGGGGTTTTACCAACTATCCTGGTGTAACCGCCACGCTCCATTGGGAAGTGTTCGCAGTCATTTCCGCCTACTTAGCATAGACCTCTGGTTATTTTTACAATTAACTGTTACATAGAACCATCTAGAAAGCCTTCCATGGAAGCTTTAAGTGCTGGCACTTCAAATACCTGGCAGGTGATTGGATGAACATCTATCATGTGCCATAGGCTAATCTTGATACCTACACCACACCTGTAGCTGTAGGTACGAAGCTGACCGATCCCGAGAGCATGCCCTATCCAGACTGGCACTCTAGGCGAAGTCGAACTGGAGCTTGCGAGAATCTGGACGGTATCATGAGGCTAGTACTACACCAACATTTATTACAAACCCACGTTATATGAAAGTACGATACAAGTTTTCTACCCACAACCCAACACAAGTGGCTTGCATTGATCAAGACTGAACCTGTGGATCCTCCTAAGAGGTCAATGTGTGTGAATCTCACTATCCCTGCTAACTAAGTGTCGAGGTGGTGTCCCTGAGCAAGACCCGAACCCTATACTGCTCCTGGTGGTTGGATGGTGCCTTGCATGGCTGACAACACCATCAGTGTATGAATGTGTGTGAGAATGTGAGGCTATACTGTACAGTGCTTTGAGTGGCTGGAAAGTTGCAAAAGTGCCATGTAAACGCACTGCATTTACCATTTAGCCTTTGAATAGAGTGCAGCTATTTAGTAACATTATTATCCCCAAGACCTCCCAAAGTGGACATAATAAAAATGCACCCGGTCCTGTCTTGTTATGCTTACATGCCTTAAATGTAAGTTAAATAAAGTTACAAACTTCAGGAAAAATCAGCTATATCAGCTAAATCAGCTAAATCAAGGCATCCCAGATCATCAAACAGTCAGTAAACACACTCATGCATATACCACACACCTTACAACTGATTTGATTGACCAGCAGGACATCCTAACTATAGTTTTATCATCACCCATTTAAAACCTTGATGATGGCTTGTGGAACATATAAAAAATGTTGACCTAGCTATTGTTAGTAAAGTGGGACATGAAAGAACAATTACTTCCTCAAGCTACAAGACCAGTTACCTCTACCCCTCACATTTTCACCCACCTTGTTTCATAATAACTGTGGTCGAACCACATCCTTTGATGTCACCATGCCTAGGAGAGTGTATCAGCATTTCACAGTTCTAACGAAGGCATTGACTTTGTTGTACGAAAACAAAGAGTCATGCTCAGTCTTTGGGTAGTGGGTCTAATCTACACGGGCCTTCTACATTTTCAGTTAGGTAAGTACTGTATCTTTTATATTTCACATTAGAGATGTACATGTTTTTCATTATGATTGATTGCTTGATTGATCATTTATAATACTGTAATTGTATCCCAGGTTACTGTGAAGAGATTATTCATGGTGAAGAGGTGAAGCCTCATTCTCTGCCTCACATGGCTCTGCTGATAAAACATGGGAAACCTGTTTGTGGAGGGACACTGATCAGTTCAAAATGGGTCTTGACTGCTGCCCACTGTGAAGGGTAGGAACTGGTTTAGTGTACTGTATGTAATGGTGTGTCTGTCCTGTGGTCCCCGTCTGGTCATTCCCTGTAATAATAATAATAATAATAATCTTTATTGCATTGCACTTTCATACAGAACTGCAGCTCAAAGTGCTTCACAGAGAGGGAATACATGCAGTTGTGTGTTTCAGACGTTTCTTTCACTCCCTGCCCTGTGTCCCAGTCTCGTTCGTTCCACCTGTGTCTGAGTAATCACGTCTCATGTGTTGCACCTGTCCCTCGTTGTTACCCAATGGTCTGTCTTGTCTCAGTGTATATAAAGCCTCATTCATTAAACTATGTTTCTTTCTAAACGCTGCCTGCCTGCCTGCCTGCTTTTGAGTCCACCGCCACCGTCAAGCGTTACGCTGTACTACATAAAATGGCTCTATGTGGCTTTCTGCCACTAGATGTCACCTTAAGCGCACCAGCATCACACACACACACACACACACACACACACACACACACACACTACTATAGTATGCACGTGTGTCTGGCCAGGCCATATTAGGCAGATTACAACACACACACACACACACAGAGGGTGTGATGTCATTCTCTGATTAGGACACAATTACTCAACTATATCTTTACTAGGAC
>JAOEGT010072153.1:0-15996 GCA_025447795.1 Speoplatyrhinus poulsoni
ATTGCAATTGGCTCTGTTTGTAAGAAGAGAGCGGGGCTATTCATTCAACACACACTCTTACTGGCTAATACAGGAGGAATCAAAGATTATTTCTGTTATACTTCTTGATTACAGTTGAGTGTTTTCAAGGTTGCCTATGACATTTGACCCTTCGTTCCGCTGTCACATGACTCCATTTCACTTCCAACAAGCATGTATTATTTTATTTTGTTTATTTTGTATATATTTTCCGGTTGTTTTTGGTTTGGGTGTGTCTTGTTTCTAGAATGTTTACTCTGCCTTGGTCAAATGTTTATTACAATAATATACATGTCTCAGCCAAATGTTTTATATCTACTGTATGTATTTGCAAGATGTCTGAGTGTTTTGAAAAGCATCTTAAATAAAACGTATTATTCTTCTTCTTATCATCATCATCATCATCATCATCATCATCATCATCATTATTATTATTATTATAAAATAAATTACAATTACTGACTTCACCTTTACTAATTTCTACAATGTCTATATTGGTGTATAGGCCCTTGAATGGCGGGCCCGTGTCTCACCGGGCTCTTGTCCGGGTGCCTACGCATGGCCTGTACCAGCTGGTCCACCTCCTGGTTGTGCTCCAGGGCGCTGCGCAGGGCGTCCTCCGTGCCCAGCAGGCGAGCACGCAGGCGAGCCACCTCCGAGTCCAGGGCAGCCGGGTCCAGCAGGGAGTAGCGCCGGTGGTCTGGAGGAGGCCGCTCGCGACTCTGACGCACGCACACACACACACACATGCACGCACACGCACAGGATTAGCAGCTGTCCCGGGACAGCCATGGTGACGATAAATGCGCGCCAATAAATAAATAAATTAGGAAATCAATACAATTGGACAGTAGCTTGAGCTGGACTGGCCTAGAATTCACTGTGTGATTATGGTCTGGTCACGCTAACACATTAACAGTGTTAATAGTCGCCTCCTACTGGACGCAGACCTCTGGTTCATGGTGAAGCTATTGGACAGCGCTGAACCAATCTGTGTTGCTACAACTGTTTTGATCGCCTCATCTAGCTCTACCACCATATGCAAACAGGGTTTCTAGATTATAGTCTCAGCAAAACAAATGGAGCTGATAGCAATAGTCGGGGACGGAGCTAGACACCGTTTTCAAGTCAGCTCATGCAGATATTCACGCTTGTGTGAAAGTCATGATTATCCCCGTAATGGAAATAAAATGATCCTGTATTGTTTGTAACCAGACGAGCAATAACATCATACACGGGCCCCATCGCTGAACACAGCGTCTAAGCACGTTCTTCAACAGGCCTCCCGATTCCCCTGCCCGCCCCCCCCCCCTCACCAGCAGGAGAAGCTTCTCACGCAGGGTCTGGATGTCCTCCTGGAGCTTCTGCTCCTTCACCTTCCACTCGGCCTTGTGCACCTCGCGGCCCAGGTCCCTCTCCACGTCCCGCGAGTGGCGGTGGGACTCCAGCAGCAGCACCCGCAGCTCGTTCAGACTCCTAGCGTGGCAGGGGTCGGGGGTCAAAACACAGGCCTGACGGGTGCAAATGTGTTGTACTTGCCGACGTAAGCATGACGTTGCAGCAATGTGGCGAGCACACATTTTGCAATCATCCATCATTGCTTAATAATAAAGTGCTTTATTCAGAGAGTTAGTTTTTTAAAGAGCAGATGAAGAGTAAACGGCATTCGATGAAGAAGCTCAAGATAGGAGTGAATGCTAGGAGGTGAAGAGGTCTCTAGTACCAAGCTGGATTGTGAAGAGGTGGGTCTTGAGTCTCTAATAACACTATACACAGGTGACGGGGCAGTAACACAAATATAATACATTTAATCATTTAAGCAATTACACACGAGAGGGAGGGCGTTAGACTGATAATCCGCACGGTTGTGATTCGGTCGTAGGCACGCCAAAGATAATCTCCGGCGAACAACAGTTCGACATGCGCATTTATTTGTAAATAATAAGTAATAAGCGCCAACAGAAAATTGTTTTTTTGTTTGTTTAATGATTAACTCGGCTCCGCTAACACAAATAGTCCCGCAACCGTAGTTCTAAACTTCTATCAACAGTCCCTCTGGTTCTGTGTCGGCAACTATGTGGCTGGACTGTTACCAAACAACACATAAACATTACGCTAGCTTGTTACATACGTTTTCACGTTACCGCAGGTCAGCTAATTTGCATCCAATACATTGATGTTTGTATCATGTAGTCATCTACATTTGCCTGTTTCCATTTACCACGCAGCCAATGAAGTAACTCATGGAATACCTCTCGTCTAATCAGATAACTTGGTCGGAACTAACTGTTGTATAAAAAACAATAGATCACAATTATAAATTAAATATATACGTTATATGAATGAATGAATCCTTCTCCCTGTCAGATAAACTTGTTTAAAAACACATATCTTTAAACTGTGGCCTATTCTACGAATAGAGTTCAACCTACTAAGATTTACCTTGGGGTTATCAGGGTTGACAAACTCTGCCTGCCTGCACTGGTGTTAAACGGTACTACGACTGTGATGAAGATGTTGCTTTGTTGAGTCGGAGTTAACTTCGTTTAAATTTGTGCGCGTTCACATAAAAGGGGTGCGGTCGGCAACACAGGCTGAGTTTTTGTGTAAAGATACTCCGCCTGTTCTCCGTGTTCGCATATTGAAAGCATGCATTTTTATTGTTATAAGGCAAGCTATTGCCAAATATCTGAGAACGCATGAAAAGCGTAAAACGCAGGGAACACAACAAATGTGTACAGTAGCCTTTCTTGCGTGCATGCTATAGGCCTACTGTATCTTACCCTGATGTTCTTTATTAAAATATGATTTCACTAATGGTCTGATTCTTCATTATCGCAGGGTGGAGAAGGAATACAAATCAACTCTTTATTTAGGCTTTTTGATAGGGCATATCATTCTTCAAAATGTTAATAGCCTAAACAGATTTGATTTAAGAAAATATTATAGGTCCTAATGAAAGAAAAACTCCAGTAAAATTGTTATGATTTGATGACATAGACCTACTCATTTTTAAATTGTGTAACTGATTGGGACATAAAATGGCGGGCATGCCCCTATCCAATACAGAACTGATAATAAATATGTTTCCAGAAATGCTGCGTTGCTGTTTTAATGTCATCTAAAATAAACCATCAATTTGCGGTATAGGCCTAATCTTTCAACAAAGCAGAGCACAACTCGACAGAGCACCAGGCGTTCACTTGCGATTGTGAGCGGAGGTGCAGTGCTTATAGGGTAACATCAAGTTAACCAAGAAGATAAACTGCTTGGAGCAGTTTAGAGATTCAGTGTCAATTGCCATGACAGCATACCTGGCACCAAACATCTCCACCTTTCATAGTATGGGTTACTTGGCAAGTTACACCCGACATCGCAAAGTTACTCCAGAAGTTACCTGGGTAAGCCAGTTACCCTCCTTCATAGTATAGGCCACTGATCACTGTTCTTCTGGTCACAACAAGGTTTTCTGATTTTATAACCTTACTTATTTAATGCACTATATTCTTGTTTATTTCATTTGTATATTGTCACTTACTGTTATTTACTTTTGTCAGGCAAGTTGTAAGGTGACATTGGGTGCTTTAAAAGTCGCCTAAAAATAATTAATAATAAATTATTATTAATATTATTAGATGGCTTACCGCTCTTTTTTTAAAAGCTCCTGACTAATGGTGACCAGCTGCCCTGATGCATCATGGGACTTTCTGGTCATGGACTCCAGGTCGGCTTGCAGACGGGTGTTCTCCTTGGACAGGGCCTCTGCCTTCTTCTCCCGTGAGCGAACCTTCCCCTCCAACGCTGGCACAACAATAAGCACGTCAAACATATTCGTTTTAGTGCACAAACACAGCAGGATGAGCTCCCGAAATGGCGCTCGTCGCTTCCACTACAGCCGCTGGATACTAACTGTCACACTTGCTCCGACTATATGCTTCATTGCGTTTCAGTTTCAACACCTTTGCATGTTGTTTTGTGTGCCGTTAGCTATAATTAGCTATGGCAGTCAGCTCACCCCAGGAAAACAATTAAAAAGGAAGTTAAGTATAATTGTCACTACCTGCTACAAATAGGGGGGAATCATGTCATTATTGCTATGACGATAGTAGTCATTTACCTGTGATCTGCATTTTTAAGACATCAACTTGTGACGTGAGAGTGGAGACCTCTTTTTCCCTTTTCACCAGCTTCTCCATTGATTCTGGAAATATGAAACCGTAAATTGACTTGACCCTTGTTCACCCAAAATTAAAAATCAATGAAACGTGATTTACGAAGCCACATTCCTTGGTTATATCCATTACCAAGATTAGGTATACATGCATACTAAAGCTGCCCATGACCTTGACAATTCTGGAAATGCTGAAAATGCTTAAATGTTATTACCTTCAATATTCTGTTTTAAGGTCATTTTTTCATCTGAGAGTTGATTATCCTCAATCACCTACAAAGGGAAGTATAGCATGTATTGATAAAGCTGTAATAACTCTGAAGAACACAGAATATTCATGAAATTCACTTCAAATTTGTATTGTATTGTGTATTCTGCTGTAGTTCGCTGCTAGCATCCAGCAAGGTGCAACCACAAGCCCTGTCATTTATTCAGGAAAGGAGCTACTTCAAAATCGCAATGAGATTATTTAGCTGTGGCTCCTGTAACCGGTTCTGTCATTGGTCTGTTATCCCGGTACCTCTGTGTAGTGAGTAGCCACCTTAGCAAGAAATGCTGATAAGCTATTTAGCTGTAGCTCATTGCTAGCATCTGGCAAAAATCATTGCCTCTTACTGGGAGTAGACTTCTAGTTATTTTCGTTGTCTATTGGACAACGTTGAACAAAGCTGCGTTGCTGCAACTGTTTTGATTGCCTCATCTACAGTGGCTCTACCACCATTTCTAAAGCACACTTGACTTCATCCCAGCTGTAAAAAAGCTAATGTCAACAGGGTTTCCAGACTGTAATCTCAGCGAAAACAATTTAGCTGAGAGCAATAGTCGGGCGGAGCCAGGCTAAGGAGGAACCCCACGAGCCCCCGGCCACTCACGTTTGCGTCTGGGGACGTGTAGCGGTCTGCCTGGACGGCCTGGAGGCGGTTGGCTGTCACCCTCAGCTTCTCCTCCAGGTCGCGGACCTCTGCCCTACTCTCCGCGTGGGCCTTCTGCAGAGCCAGGTAGTCGGCCATCTTTTTCTCGGAGAGCTCCAGCCTCTGCCGCAGCTCCTCCCTGGACCGGTCGCGCTCCGCCTGGAGGCTCTCGGCCTGCGCCAGCCTCTGGTCCGCCCACTGCAGCCTCTGGGTGGCCTCCTGGAGCTCCAGGGCCTGCCTGGCGGCGCTGCCGTCCCCGGCCTGGGCCCTCCACACCGGGCCGCGCTGGGCCGCCAGCTGCCCCTGGGCGTCCTGGAGCCGCGTCGCCAGGTCCTCGCGCTCCTTGGTCAAGATGGCCGCCTCGATTTTGTGCCTGGCCTTGAGGTTCTCCACCTCCAGCTGGTGCTCCATCCTGGCGCTCTCCAGGGAGGTCCTCAGCTCCTGCGGGTCCCGCTCCTGGTCCGTGGACGTAGAGTGGTCTCTGCACAGGGAGGCCCGCAGCTCCTCCAGCGAGCGCTGGTGGTCGCCGACCAGCGAGTCCAGCTTCGCCTGTCGCACACGGGACACAACACCACTGGATGACTCCATGTGATGACAAGATGGATGTAGCCTGGCCGTTAGTCGTTTTCCAGAAAGCTTTGCTAACTTTGAGCTCAGATTAAAACAAACTCCCTCCACACACTGAAGCGCATTGCGAAGCCGAGCGGCATTCTTGTTGTAAGCGCAGCGGTGTTGAAAAAAGAATCCGGTACTCCTACACAGCCCTGGCTCCGTAAATAGGAACACAATCACAGTGGTGTGTACCAACACACAACATCCTAGCCTTCGCAATGCGTGTCCAATGTGCGGGGTGGAGCTTCTGAAGGAGCACCCATATGGCATTGAAGGGAGAGGCGTTTTTGTTTGAAAGTTAGCAAGTGTTCAAGAAGGACTAACTTTACCTTTACGCTACAATATCAAACCTTTTCATATAAATACATGTCAACGTGGCTGACGTCCATTTAGCACTTTACCCTAGCTGTTGCGTGCACAATAACAACGTGGTGACCAGGCTAACTGAGATGATAATGTCTCACCAGGCTAAGTGAGATGATGATGGTCTCACCAGGCTAACTGAGATGATAATGTCTCACCAAGCTAAGTGAGATGAGGATGGTCTCACCAGGCTAAGTGAGATGAGGTTGGTAAACTAGGTACCTTCCAGCTGTCCATCATCTCCATGTTCTCCCTGCTGGCCTGCTGAATCTTCAGCTTCAGCTCGCTGATCTCCCGGTTCTGCTCCTCCACCACGGCCTGGAGGGCCTCCGCCTGCTGCCGGCTCACCGCCAGGGCCGCCTCGTAGCTCTCCTTCAGCGCGCTGCTGCTCTCCTGGAGGTGCTCGCGGAGGAGCAGGGCCTCATCCTCCGCCGGACGGGGGTCCCAGCCGGCGTCGGGCCCCCCGAGCCCCCCAAGCTGGGCCTGGAGGTTCTGGATCTCGCCTCGCTGCAGGGCCAGCCTCTCCTCCAGCTCCGCGATGCGGCTCTTCTCTGCCACGGTGGTTTGCTGGCGGTGTACAGGACATATGACATCAGGAGCAATACTCATGTAAGATATATAAAGTTTTCACAGATCCATAAAGCACAGATGTCCTTGTAGGGTAGCTTGGGAATTAAATATGTCCAGGGCAAGCTTCAGAGATAGACCCTAAATACATGGACTGCACAACTGTAACATCGAGGGTTAATCAGGTTAGAATTTGAGGATATTTTCAGTCACGTCAGGTTAGTGTCTGTACTCCTGTGCAGGAACCACACTGGATTTGACGTGTGGTTTACATGTTAGGTGAAACGTTAGGTGAAGATGAATTAAAATTCAGTGGTAATGCTACTTTACTGGGCTGCAGGTGTTAAAAACGTTTAATTCGCACTGCTATACTCCAACGCTGTCAGTGCCATATCCATTTACGTAACAGTTGTACTCTATTTTACATGTAATGTTTGTAAGAAAATGCCTAATAGGATTCATTTTTCACAATGAATTACTTCAGATGACTGAAAATGTCCTCATGTTGAAAGACTTAACATGCACGTTTAATTGGTGGCGTAAAGTGTGGTTGGGTACTACAGCAGCAAAACATTGGCAGTGGCACAGTCCAAATATTTCGGGGAGCTCACTGTACAGCATGTGCAACAGAGGGACAGATAAGACGATATTACAGCCATTCACTGACAGACTAGAAGCAGCCAAGCAATACATACTGTAAATAAATCCATCAACAGTCAACATCCAATTTCATCATGACACAATAAAGCTACACAGTGCAGGCAACAGTAAACACTAAGCAATGTGCATATCGGTCCAATCACGATTGAAAAGAAAGAGCAACCAGGTAGACCTTATTTCAGCCGTGAGGATTAGGTACAGATAACTCATAAAGAATGAGATCGTCACACAGCACAAAGGAGAAAGAGCTTGTGTGTGCAAGCCAAGGTTAATGTCCCTGATGGCGCCGGGAGTCCATTTGAGGTCAAGAATTTAGTTTAGCAGAAAATCAAAGGCAAAAGGTCAAAGGTCAAACATTTTATCACCTTGGTTCTCTTACACAACCTCAAGGACATGGCTTCCTGAGAACACCTTCCCTGTTGGTGAGAGCAGACCTTATTGTCTATCGATCAGACCACGTAACCTTTCAGCGGAAGGGGATGGATATATTTTGATACTGTTGCTCCATTCAACATCCATTTAAGGTATTCCCTGTTGATATGTAGTTCATCCATGTGATATGCCATTAGCAATATAGTCTACGGATAGAATACCATGGTGGACCACGGTTATAGGCTAATGTAAGATGATTTGTCTTATTCGATATAGTAGTATGATAGTGTTTATACACAGCATAGTATATACTGTATATAGAGTAGAGCATTTTTACTTTTGGTCTTGGTCAAGTGACAAATAATATAGAGCTCATGCTAATCTATGTGTATCTGGCTAAGCACTGATATTTAAATATTCTTAATTGTACTATATGTAAATACATTTTAAACCATTTAAAGGAATAGCACCACAGTTCAACACAAAAACAGAGATGAAAAGATTAGGCCATTAAAGGTGAAGGAAGCGATTCTAATCAAGTACACTTTTTGTCATTTGTATCCAAATGAACCAGTAGCTCCATGTCCTGTGTGCACTGAAAAATAAGCTGATGTTTCTACACAGCCCTGGCTCTGTAAGTAGGAACACAAACAAAGTGGTGCAGACAGCACTACACAACACTATTCCAGCCATGGCAATGCGTGTTTAATGTGTGGGGGAAGGAGGGGTGGGGGGGTGTGGGGGGGCAGAGCTTCTTAAAGAGCAGTGAAGGGCGGAGCGGTGCAAATATCGTCTCTAGCATCGCTTACTCCACCTTTAAGAGCTAAGGCAGGCGGGTGTCCCCATTATTCCTGAAGCAGCATGGTCCACGGAGCATCTGGGATAAAAGCAGGGCTTATTACTGGGACGGCGAGGAAATGGAAGAGGTTTCGGGCTCCACACAGCTGCAGGGGGTGCAGAATCTGTGGTCCCGTAAGCATGAAGCTGTCATTAATCGGTCATGCTGGATATCCGTGACCACTCCTTTTTTTTTGCTGGATTTTACTGCATTGTATTCGAGCTAACACATATTACAGCCGGAGCTGTTAAGATCTCACCAGTAGAGCTAATTTCCAATAGTAAATAAATAAAAATAAAAGAATATTTCCCACTTTTTATATAATAAGTTATTCTGACACTATAAACTAAATGTTCTGTTCACGTAGATGTCAACAACTACTACTTAATTTAATGAATCAGTTACACTCCTCCACCCATTACAGAACCGGCCACCAGCACCAGAGATGTCTTCACCATTTTACCCAGGCGTAGATGGCTGCAGGAGGAATAGGTAGAGCTCTGAGATAGCGTGTGCTGCCAGGTTCAAACCGAAAGCAGAGCATTGCTGCAATGACAGTTTCGACCACTAGGGACACAAATCAAGACTTGTACCTTTAGGGACCAAAGAGTGTCTGAGCGTGATTGACACCTGTGTAACCATGGTTCCCGGCGGAAGCAACAGCAGCAGCAGCAGCAAAACACAAAACAGGCCCAGGAACAGGTGCAGGGGGACAAAATGAAATGGCTACAGGCAGCGGGGAGGGGCTCAAGATGTTTTCTTTTTTACCCTCTTCTTCTCTAATTCGTTCTGGAGCGCCTCTGCTCTCGACTGTTCGAGGAGCAGGCTCTGCTCCAGCTGACACATATGGGCATGTTCCATTTTGGTCTGAGTCTACGAAGAGAGACAAGGAGAGAGACAAAGAGAGGCCAAACATGCTGAGGAGGAGAAATACTGCGTCCATCACCACCAACACACTGTGTCTGGGAAGTAAACAGGTCTGCACAGGGCATGCACCGTGTGTCGCAGGAGCCTACTGGAGCTGTGAGGAGGATTGGAATAGTCACGGTCTCCAGATTGCAATGCATGATTTTCACAACACTTCCTCCTGCTTTACTGCTGCTGGCCCAACGCTTAACTCACTGCTACTTCTAAGCGACAGTATCTAATTCCCTACCAACATTAATGAATCATTCATTCACTTGCCACTGAAGATTTATGTTTTTTACTCGGACATTACATGTATTACCTTTAGCTTTAAGTGGCTGTATTAAGATGGATTGTTATCTCAAAGATGTCTTGGACATGTTTTGCAAACAGCAATCATCTTGAACAATTACATTATCATTCTATAATGTACTTTAGGTGTTTTTCCCTAACGGTAGCTCTCCCAGCCATTATTATGGTAATGTGCTAGTGGCCCTGAAACACATCTCGCTCTCGTGACAGCATGTGCTGCACGGCGTTATTCCACGGTAACTTTGGTTTCGTTCCATCTGCAGTCCCTGCCAATGTTCATTTGACTGTCCTCACTGTTCAAGCGAAATGTCCCTTTTTTTAGTATGAAGGAAAAAACAAGGGGGAAAAAAAACAAGAAAAAAATCAACAACGTGTAGCTGAGCCTTCATGGTTATAAAACTGAATTGAAATCCCGGTTAATAGTGGTAGGTTCATCACTGTTGATTTTTTATTATGTCTGTGGTTTTAGTATAGTGTGTATTATAGTTTTAGTATAGTGTGTGTGTGTGTGTGTGTGTGTGTGATTCTGTGTTCACATGGAACACCGCAAACAACAGACGGCAAACACTTTCTGGACGGCATGGCATAAAAGTCCAATGGAATGGCAGTTGCTATTGTTATGGCGATGTTGCATTGTAATAAAAATATATTTAACAAAATTATTTAGTAGCAAATGTTTTATGTAATTATTTTTGTATTGTATGTAGTATTCTAGCGTTGTTGCACCAAAAGTATTATCTTCTCGTTGTCTATGTGTTCTCCATGTGTGAGGGAGCTACGAACATACGGTTGTAAATGTCATCGTGGAGGACGGCAAAAAGTATTTTAACTTTAAACAGCATGCCGTTAGCCGTCGCCTGTATTTTTTTGCCGGCCACAACTGATTTTGCCGTCCTGCTCTCGTCCGCTAACAAGATATCTGGTCTGCCGTGTGCCGTGTGAACACAGCATGAGTGTGTATGGCAGAGGTGACCACCTAAAGCTTGGAGGATGAAGATAGAGCTGGGGGAAGGCTTTTTGACCATGAAGTCCTGTGTTACATTAACTTATATATAGTTCTATGGTTATATTACATGGGCCTGCAGTGCTCCATTTCAATTAGGGGTATTGTGTTTGTTTTGTGTTTGGGTATAAGAGACTGAACATCCTACATCTGTAATACAATAAATGGTCATTGGATAAAATGGAGTTACCTCTACCCATCGTCTGTCATAGTAAACCAACCTAACTCAACCACCAGTAATTGCAAACCGTCAAGCAAAGGGGAACTGAAAATGCTATTACGGACATCCGCACACAATCACACGTTAAAATGTGTGATTGAAGCTCTAGCTCAAGTATGTTCAGGCCTTGCTTAATTATTCCCAAAGGTTTTTTTAATAGTTTTTTTTTTTTTACTTTTATCAAATCTTTGATAGAAACTGTAAATTTAGTCAGTGTAACTGGTAACACTTAAGTTCTTTCCCAATTTACAACCTCCTACCTAGCAATAATATAAATTCAACCTAACACATTTTCCTGAAAGGAATACATTTGTTCAGAAATAAATAGTTCTGAACAAGCCAATGAGGTACAGTGTGTGTTGATGTTGATGATAACCAGAAACCATCACTTTTTAAAGTTAGCCAAAAAGGAAAAGGCGTCCAATGACTTATTGCGTCTCTTTTTAATTGTGTTCTTAAATGTTGGAACATTCTGCTATCTTATTATTAAGAAGTCAAGCTTCTTAATCTATTGAGAATTCAAGACCAGCCCTTTATACTTTATACTTGTAATTTGATCCATAAACCAACATTAATACAGCTTGGTCATGATGACAGTATTCGTGTGTGCTGAGAAATACCTCAAGGTCTCCTTTTGTAATGGACTCCTCCTCAACTCTAAACTGAAGATCCTCCACCTTCCTGGAAGAACAAAAAAAAAAGTTATTTTAGAGTTCTGTGGGAGCAATGCTTCCAACTGGCTTGGCAACCTGCAGTTACAGGAACAATACTAAACATAATAATCTGCTATTTCATTAAACAAAACAGCATTATAAGTAATCCATAGATGTTAATAGTTAGCAGCACAAGTGCATGTATTCAAATAATGCAGAGACAATCAATGTACCTCTTCTCCTCTTCTAACTGATTGGCCAGCTCCAGCTTGTCTTTCTGTGTGCTGGACAGCACAGTGTTGACTTGTTGGAGGGCGTTCTCGTTCTCTGTTACATACTGCAGCCAGACAGGAGACAGGCATTGTGGTGGGAGAACAACCTCATTCTAACACATATTAATATATATCAGCGTCCAGCAGATGGCACTGCTGGGCTGACAACTAAAGGAAATGGGGAACAATAAATGAAGGCCAAAAAACCACTACATACTTTATCTGTATCCAAAATAAAATGTAGTTAATATTATATTATATTATAGTGTAATATTCACTAGCAGCAATAATAATACCTTCACGGTATTAATAGTATTATGTATTGCTGTATAATACTCACTAGCAGCATTCATCACAAGTAGCATCCTTAACTGTATTAATATTTATAAATGTATAATAAACGTTGGTAGAATTAGAAACTGCTGTTGCTTGTGTTTACAAAACTGCCCAGGACAGAGTGGATAGCAACCAGTGCGGGGAGGGGTAGAGAACAGTGCCGGTCTATGAGAGATTCATTTGGTGGGGTGTGGAGGGGGGTCTATAAGTGTGCGCTGAGCGTAATTAGGCCCAAAATAAAGGAGTGTACCAATAACATCACGTCCTGGGGTGCAAACCCCGCGGCACCATCTCGAGGAAGTGTAGAGAGGGGTGTCAGTTTGGTGAGAGGAGAGAGAGGTTTTATTTTTATTCAACTATCTCAACACGCTCTACCGCTCTACCCAGAGCCACGTAAAGACAGAGTCGCGTCATCTCAGTTCACTCCAATGGACCACACACAGCAACGGAGCTTCAAAATGGTTCCCGGAACATCACTGACAGTGAAATGTCCCTTAATGCTTTTCATGTTGACCTTTCACTTTCACCCTGCGAGGGTGCGCGCGCCTGTCATTCAGAACACAAGACAAAATGATAATTTTATCTCGACTATAATGTTTCTGTTATTATTAGGAGCTGAAATTGAAATCACGATTACAATTGGATTGATTGCACAGCCCTACACCCATGGCCATGTCGGGGTGTGCGAGGTGTTCTGGGGTCTGGTGGGGGTCTGGTGGGGATCTGGTGGGGGTCTGGTGGGGGTGGTACCTGGACATGCTGGGCCTTGAGGGCGGCCAGCTCCCGCTCCACCTCACAGATGCGGCTGGTTGCCCTGGCCATGTCGGCCCGCTCCAGGTCCCGCTCGGCCAGCAGCTGCTCGATGTGCTGCTGCTTCTCCTTCAGCGCCTCCTGCAGTGCCGTGGTGCCGGAGATCTTACGGGCGTAGCGTGAGGACGTCTCCGTCAGCTGGGGGGAGGGGAGGGGGGAGTGAATGGGTGAGGGGGATAGTAAGTGGGGGAGCGGGTGAAGGGGAGGGGCCACCTCCCAGGTCTGCTTCGCTGGTATTCCCGACCGGTGGCCTTCCGCCCGTGTCAGCGACATGGCAGGTTTATTAGGCTACATCCAAAGACCTTATTGGGGATATTAATATAAAAAACAGACCCGGACAGTAAAAGAGACCTGCGTCTATTTGGGATCCGCGCTTATTAGCAGGTAGTAGGCTTATATTTACGGTAGTTGGCTTATATTTGCAGGTAGTAGGCTTATATTTACGGTAGTTGGCTTATATTTACGGTAGTTGACTTATATTTGCAGGTAGTAGGCTTATATTTACGGTAGTTGGCTTATATTTGCAGGTAGTAGGCTTATATTTATGGTAGTTGGCTTATATTTACGGTAGTTGGCTTATATTTGCAGGTAGTAGGCTTATATTTACGTTAGTTGGCTTATATTTACGGTAGTTGGCTTATATTTGCAGGTAGTTGGCTTATATTTGCAGGTAGTAGGCTTATATTTACGGTAGTTGGCATATATTTGCAGGTAGTAGGCTTATATTTACGGTAGTTGGCTTATATTTGCAGGTAGTAGGCTTATATTTACGGTAGTTGGCTTATATTTGCAGGTAGTAGGCTTATATTTATGGTAGTTGGCTTATATTTGCAGGTAGTTGGCTTATATTTGCAGGTATAAGGCTTATATTTGCAGGAAGTAGGCTTATATTTACGGTAGTTGTCTTATATTTGCAGGTAGATGGCTTATATTTACGTTAGTTGGCTTATATTTACGGTAGTTGGTTTATATTTGCAGGTAGTAGGCTTATATTTACGGTAGTAAGCTATAACAGGAAAACAGATATGAGTTTCTGTCTGATTCAAAAAATGCTCAACTGTTCTTAAGGGGCGGGGCTTGGGATCGGTGAAGTGTACGGTTGGAACACTTGTGCATCATGACATTAACATGTTAACGTTAACCCCCCTCTCAGCTCCAAGTTGGTGAAGTCAGGCTCAAGGCTGGGGGCGGGGTTACACTTTAATAAATGCTGAACGACTGATTTGATGACAGAGCTGTCAGTCAACGTAGGGCGGGACAACTGACAGCTTCCTGATGATTGGTTTATGTGTGACTGACAACACAGTACCTGCCTTCAACCTCTCAAGTGGCCTTAATCTGCCTGTGTTCTCTTCAGGCCCTTGTACAGGCTCTTGGTGTTTTAACTTGACTGATGCACTGTTATGTTTGACCACTATATAAAACCATATCTTTGTAAGTGCCTCATAACATTCCCACTAACAGAAGTTCTCTATGACAATCATTTATCTTATGTCTCTATCCCATAGCACTAGCATCACATAGCATTAACATCACATAGCGTTAGCATCACATGTGACTACAGCACTAGCATCATATAGCGTTAACATCACATGTGACTCCAGCACTAGCATCACATAGCGTTAGCATCACATGTGACTACAGCACTAGCATCACATAGCATTAACATCACATGTGACTACAACGCTAGCATCACATAGCATTAGCATCACATAGCATTAGCATCACATAGCGTTAGCATCACATGTGACTACAGCACTAGCATCACATAGCGTTAGCATCACATGTGACTACAGCGCTAGCATCACATAGCGTTAGCATCACATGTGACTACAGCACTAGCATCACATAGCGTTAGCATCACATGTGACTACAGCACTAGCATCACATAGCATTAGCATCACGTGCTAGCAGCACAGGCAACAGGCCAGTGCGGCTGTGCTGCCCCCTGCTGGCCAGGCCCGGTACTGTACATCCCATGTGACTCACCAGGCCAGTGCGGCTGGGCCGGCCGCTCACGGAGGAGGCCACGGAGCTGACGGAGCTGATGGAGGAGCTGCTGGGGCTGTGGGCCAGCGAGGACACGCCCATGGCCATGCGCTTGCTCTTCTTGGCCTTGGCCGGGCTGGTGGACGGGAAGCCGATGCGGATGACCTTGTGGACAGGCGCGAACAGGCCGAACTTGTGGAGGCACTGGAAGTATCTGGAAGGGGGGGAGGTTGTTAGTGATGTTTCCACATCACCTGCATTCTGCCATTACGATGCTGGACTGTTGGATGGACCGGTCGGTTACTGGCTGTGTGAGCTGTACGCACTATTTGTGTTTGTATTTGCTGATACATTCCTCTCTAATGTATCAAATATTTTATTTTATCTCTGTGTGTATACACAGTATACTGTATATGCATATACATTTTATTTATACATTTATATATATTGTATTTATATTTACAGTATTCTGGCACAGTTAATCACCTTGCCTTTGCACATACAACTGTGTAATAGATCTGGTAACTATTCCCTGGTGTTTTTTTTTATTATTCTATTCTTTTGTGTACTGGTGTTTTGTGTGTGTGTCGTATAAGATTGTGGATTCCTACATTTCCCTTGTGATCAATAAACCGCCTTTCTTTCTAATAATTCCAGAGGTATCATCCATAAATTATACTGCAGCTTGTTTCAGAGGATATAACCATTTATGTTGTTCATAATCAATGGTAAATGGACTGCTTTTTATATAGCGCTTTAATCCAAAGCGCTTTACAGTATATTGCCTCACATTCACCCATTCATACACACATTCACACACCGATGGTGATTGCTGCCATGCAAGGTGCGACCAACCACCGGGAGCGGTTGGGGGGGTAGGGGGTTAGGCACCTTGCTCAAGGATGTTTACAGGTAGGTCAACACTGGGGTTTGAACCCACAACCTTCCAGCTGGGAGCCAAACACCCAGACCACTTGACCATC
>JAOEGT010072173.1:0-30000 GCA_025447795.1 Speoplatyrhinus poulsoni
ATACATACACTGGATACAAATGAGAATGTAGAAATAAAGAAAATGTAGAATAAAATGTATTACCTGTATTTAATGCCATCGTAGATTAACCTGTAAAAATGCCTCTCTTCTGGTTCTAAGTAGAAGTGTGATGTTTCGTTGAACACATCTCCACAATATACACAAAACAAAAGAACAGAAAGAGAAAGAAGAGGGATGATGGGAGGGGCTTAACTTTTGGATACCTCAATGACAGGAAGCATGATAGAATATGTTTCCATTTTGATTTTAGAATTTAAAATAATATAATTTATTTGGAATTTAGAAATACCTACATTAATGTTGAAATAAAATATCTGACACAGAGTAGCATAGTGGAACATGCATAAACATATGAATACCAAGACGTTTTGTACTCTTGTTTTCCTAAGATGTGCTTTTAATATTTTTGTTGAGCTTTAATGTGCTTTTCAATGTGCTAATAATAACAGCATCATTATGACTTAACTGATATTTATAATTATTTTAATAATTTTAGATGTCCTGATGTGGAAGGTTTGCGAAATTAAGAATCCTACTGCGATGCCATGACCCACCCTGCTCTGCCCCTGATTGGCTAAATTATTATGTTAGTCACTCACTTAGTCCTCGCTGTTACGGTTAAATATAAGGGTTAGGTTATGCCTACCCTCTGGTTAAGATTTGAAGGTTATAGGTTAGTTTCCCATTAAGATGATTAAATGTGGTTGGTTAAAGTTAGTTGTTAGGTTTAGGGGTTATCTACCCTCTTATTAAGATTAGGGGTTAGTTTACTCTCAATGATCAGATGTTAAAATGGAAACAATCTGGTTGTACATACAATAAAGTGCTTTATGTTTCCCAGCATTCCTCAGTAGGCTTTAGTAGTAGATATAGCTTATTGTCCAACAGTCATTGAAGTGTAATTGGTCGTCGTGCATGTCAGTCAAAATATCTCTCATGTCAAGTAGGTGGATCTTCATGCAGGTGCCCCACTTTACACAAGTAAAGCCTGGCGAGATTAGGTTAGATCTGGCCCTAGGTCTTTTGCCACCTGCTGTCCAACAACGTTAGTGGTCCAGAACGTCCTGAACAGTCCTGAGGTGGTAGGTTTCGGGGACATGTCTGGAGGGTGTCTGTTTAAACAGTTCATGATCACACACAACAACTTCACTGATGACTATGATGAAAAAAAGACTTGTATTTCATTTCTCAATACATTTAAGGAAAGGAAGGAGAGGAAAGGAACTATTATTGTCACATAGTGAAATTCATCCTCTGCATTTAACCAATCCCTCAAATAGGACTACATTTAACTGTAAGCCTAAAATTGCTGCGATGGTGCACTTATTATTAAGCCCATCAACATTTTGACAGCTGAATCTGCTTTTATGGGATGCTACCACAGGAAGGGGGATGATTGTGTTTGTTCCAGTGCTGGAAGACTACTTTGGGATTTATAGTGATAAACAGTGACTGGGTTTAATATGTGGTAAATTGAACCAAATGAAAATGAATATAGTTCTCTGGAAATCTTTTCAAATCTATCAGAAACACACACATGGTAGACTCTAATCAGAGCTATTATTTTGTCCTTCTTAAATATGTCTATATTAAACCCAGGTGATTTAATCAATGGTGAATTAGAATGCACAAAATATAGGTTAGAATAGCATTCTTCCATTCTTAAATCTATAGTCTTACATTGTCCTCATGAAAACAAAGACGTGTTTTTAAAATATGCCTATTCTGTGCAAATCCTAATCACCAAAATATACTGTAGTGTAGATTGTTGTGACAAGGGCATGCTATACTGAGTGTAACTGTACCCCAACATTACCCGTTTTCTCCACCTGGGGGCGCTGAACCAATATCCAAAGAGTTCTGCAGTGTGGAATTGTTAACGCAGCCTGGGCAGTACGCATATGACTCAACACGGCAGAGGAGCGAGTGACAATAGACGGTTATTTTACAGTATTGTAAGAAATTTTGCATCCCAGTTATGTACAGTTAGATACTTTGTTCATAAACAAAAACACTCACACACACACACACACACACACACACACACACACACACACACACACACACACACACACGCACACACACGTTTGACTTATGACCCATCAGCACGTTCAACACAAGAACACGTTCATTAAAGGCTATAGAAAGGAAACATCTGTCCATTCCTATTGAATGCACCACGGCGGCCACGATTCACCCCAACCAAATAAAGTCCTTTTAGATAATCACCATCAAAACAATAGTATTGCAAAATAGATGCAACACTGGATAATGCAAAACAAATGTCACCGGATCTCTGAAACATTCATGATAATAGCCTACATATTAAATAAAATATATAATTTAATAACATTTCCTGTCCATCTTGGCCAGTTGGTTTGTGTTTTTACACAACAACAAAAAAATGAACAATCCAGAAACCTGAGTTTTATGTACCAACACCTCACAGGCCAGTTCTCCTGTGTGTTCCATAGGTGTGTAGTCTACCAATATTCATTGTCCAAGTGGGTGTGGCCTCATTGTGACGTGCATGTAGGCTAAATTAAATGAGAATACATTCAAAAGAACGCTGTACTCACCTACTGTATGCAAGCGAATCAACTAACCACATGTAAACCTGACGTCCAAAAGCCATAATGCAAACAAGTCTACAACACAATGGTAAAAATACGCTACATTTCGTTACAGGTGTAGAATAAGTTTATGATATTAAATCAACAAAGAGTAGAACCTATAAAAGTGAAAACAACACTCACATTGTGCTTAACAAAGAATAAGCTGGTAGTTACTGCATTATTATACTTTCATGCTAAAAACTATCGTACATTTGATTATTGTCCTTGAGTGTTTTCATCCAGAAAAATCAAATGTAGACTATAGCCTTGTTGTAAATATCCATAAATCAAGATTAACAAATGATTCCACACATATAATATTATATAAGGCCTATGATATTACATTATACGATTTGACATTTATAGGCATCTAATGTATTATGACAAAAATATATGATGTTGCTCACAGCCCTTAAAACAGGTAGTACTAGTGACGTCAGCAAGGTAGCAGTAGCAGCACACTGCTGTCTTCACTTCGCTCCGGTAGCAGCGCACTCGCGATCCCGGTGGAGTTTGTAAGCAACTTTTCTGTATTTATTTTAACATAGGTACAATGTATATTTGTTTTTTGTGACTGTTGTTGTTAGTTTTAAGACGTTAAAAAGTGTATGTCATTCGACCTAGCTAGATAAATCATAGCCTACCGCATATGCCTCGGTGGGTCAGACTTTGGATCGGTGTGGGAAGCCGCGGATTGTATTTGTCGAGATAAGGCAGTGCCGGTAAATCTAACGTTTTGCACGACACTATGATTTTATGTTGTAGCCTTTCCATACCGCCAGAATGTTTATTTTAAGAGTCGTGGGTGGCGAACAGATTGTAACACGAGTATCGGCCTTTCTCGACTTTTCACATTCATCGCTGATTTTAAATATGACATCAGATTCAGAACACTAGTACAAATGGCATGTGTTTCTCCGAATATTAGACATATTTCCCACGTGTGTACTTTACTTGTATATGGTAACACGCGGCTTAAAATGACAGGAACGTGACAGAGAGTGAAAACGAATTAAAGTAAGGAGTTACGTCTACGGTAGTCTGTCAGCGTGGCTCAAGGTCGACGTGGACCGCCCAGTGGGCACCTCCTGAAAGTAAACAGCAGTTAGCTCTGTGCTTGTAGGCAACTGTAGGTAGAGAGCTAACTGACAGTTCAACCTCCAGGATAAGATTAACAAATGCTCTGACAGACAGACAGACAGACAGACAGACCAAAACAACTAGTTGGCACAGACATTCATAGTCATAATCGCTGTAGTCACTCTAACATATTAGGCAACTTTGTCTTAGTAAACTAGAGGTGACTTGAACTAATGCCGTAAAGATCAAGCTGCAGTGCTTTCAAACCCTCCCGAGATGAATTAACCGACCACCTGACATCACAGAAGAGACCAATCTTGACATAGGTCTAGATAAATATGTGTATTGAGTTGCTTAGTAGGATATGTATTTTAGTAGGTTAGACATAAATATTTGTTTAAATTTATTTTATAGAACATTCAGTGGACATCCAGGGGACCGTTCAGTTCTCTAGCATCCACCATGTCCTACAGAAGTAAAAACGAGGCGTGCCGTATTTGTGGAGGAGTCCTTCAGGGCAACCAAAGAAAATGGCTCTTCGGGGGCCTCAGCAAAAAAAGTAGTCAGCCTCAGACACCAGTAGGATCCATGCGAGAAGGGTGTCAGTCTAGCTCTTCTCAAAGCAGCCCCTGGGGTGAGTGGAGCAAAATGTACATTATACTTGTGGTTACATTATGCTTGTGGAAACATTGGCAATATGTATTGTACAAATGCTTCTTGAAAAGATATTGTGTCTCTTTAGATTGTACTTTGTCTTTCACAGGTAGCACAATATCCCTGGGGTCCTCATTGTTTCGCTCAAAGTCCCAACTGTCCCTGTGCTCCCCCACAAAAGCAGTGGACCTGCTCTCTGTGTTGACGCACATACTTGGGCAGGCTGTGCCACGAGGCAGCGGACAGGGGGAGTTCCTGTGCGGCAAGTGTGTGTGCGTCCTGGAGCGTGTGTTCAAGTTCGACTCGGTCATAGCCAGGGTGAGGGTGCTGTCTGCTGAGAGGCTGCAGAAAATGACCCAAGAGAGGGACAAGATCAGGCAGTGGGTGCATTACAGCTACCGCCAGAGACACCCGCAGGACTTCCAGAGCAGCCCCAGCGAGGAGGATGGGGAGAGTGACAGAGAAGGCTACAAGGAGATGCTTAAAGACAGTATGGCTCTGTCTGAGTACGAGTGCTGGTCAGAGAAATGGGACACCTGTCCGTATTTCATCAAGACGGGAAAAAGGTGCAGGAAAGGAAAAAGCTGCGAAGGGTGCGATTCCTTACGGGTGTCCGACTCTGACTACGAGTCAGTTTGCGGGATGCCCCGTAGGCTGCCTTTGCAGCCCTTCTCCCCATTGGCCCTATCGCGGGACAAGTCCCAGAGCATGCCTCTTCATTGGTCGAGGCCACCGTCCATGGGTTCCAGCCCGCCGTCATTGTCGGGCTCAAGCCTGTCCTTGCGAGCGTCGTCCCGCACTGAGTCTATCCAGTCCTTTGACTCTGTTGACGGCGACCCTTTCGATTCGCCGGGCGAGCCGTCACTCACCAGCCTTGTGCTGAAGAATCTGAAACGTATCGAAGGAAAGCCTGTCAGTTCTCCGTCGGGCAGCAGGATCCCAGTCCTGGGCAGGGCGGGTCAGCGACCCCCGTCGCAGGAAGGAGGGACAGTTTCACCCGTAGTGATCGCAGAGCTGCACTTTGAAGAGGTGGAGAATGGACCGCGTGCGGGCACTGAGGTGGACGGAGATAGCGGCGACGTGCTGACAGAGCTGAGGGACGAGTTCTTGCCTTTTCATCAAGAGGTGGGTACTGCAGTTCACTATTCCGTCTAAACACAGTGGACAATATAAATGTACACCGGAGCAGATGTCAGCCTGTACATGATATAATGACCAGTGAACCTCCAGAGTAAATATTGACACAGTGCTGCAATAGGCTATCCAGGATCCACAAAGAGCAGTCTGGTGGACTGATTAGTTTGCACAACCACGTGAGCTCTTGTGCGTTGCAGGGTCCTACTGGGAGGGCACACCATGCAGTCAGGCAATTGCGAGGACAGCTGGATCAAGCTACAGACAGAATCAGGACCCTTGAGGCCCAGCTGAATCATGGGAGCAGCACACAATCGACTACAACTGAAGTTAATGGATGCCAGGATTGGGCCTCTGTAAGCTTGTTATTTACAAGTATTTCTGTTCCACCTTCTTTAACAAAGATATGTAAACTGTGAAATGTAGCCATAATATTTAAGGGCATTATTTGTTGACCTTAATGGTACACAGATCATGAAGCTCTGTAGTCACGACTAAATGGATCACCCTATAAATACTGTGTTGACTGAGCACAAATGGAATATTATGCAAGGAATGTTGTGTAGGTGTCTTGAGCTTAGTCGCTGTGAAATGGTTTGTTGCATTTTCCTTAATGCAGGTGCACAGGAATGCACGCACAAACGACCACGCCCACAGTAAAACCTTGTTCTGGAATCTTCCCAAACCAGTGTAGTTTGCCCAGGGCTCTGTAGAGCTTGGAGAGAAGATATCAATAACGGGCCTCGCAGCTCGATTGCTCTGAATGAACAGATATTGCTATATCAACTTGTTAGATATCAAACCGGCTATCCATTGAGTAACAGAGTGCTACTAAATACTTTGAGCCACAGCCCCCAAAAAGATGCCCCCCTTCCCCCCAATCCCACCCATCTACAAGAAGGAAACGTATACACCACAAGCACCACTGAGTAGTATTCATTAGATATAAAACCAAAGAGTTTGTTTTCTTTTCCAGCTAAGCCAGGAGAGCGGCGACAACGTCACACTGCTCCAGGGCCTTAGTCACTCCCTCCACAGCCGGGAGCGCTTGATCCAGGTTGGTGAGCTTATGAGGACGCAGCACAAGTCGGCTTGCATTGACACACTGATCCGAAGCTGATGGAATATTGTTTATCTTGCAGTTCACTGTGCACCCTTAAAGGCATAGTACCGCTACAATGCACGCATGCAACGTGGTCTTATTTGTGACCAGGCAACTAAAGTTGAATTGTTACTTTTCATATAAGTCACTATTCTGGATCACTACCCCTTCCCCTATGTACACACTGGTGCTTATTTGTGTTTCTAACCAACTGGCAGCAATCTGTGGCTCCGGGGGGGAGGGGCAGTATAACAAGAAGTGTGGCATATTCAATGCATGCCCCAAGCATCGAAAGGGTTTAGGCAGGTGTAATTGTCCGCTAAATGTAGGTTTACAAGGTTTTTATGTTGAACTAATCATCTGGTCTTTCCATGTCTTTGCTAGGAGTGTATGAGCGTGATCAGGAGGCTGTGTGTGGAGCAGGGAGCAGGATCTGAACTGGCTGACAAGCTCACTGGAGCACTGGCAGAGACCCTGAAGGAGATTCTTTCTGACAACAAGGTACGATGCATTTTGATTTAAACCTTCCGTATACAAGGGAGGTTACAACAGGAAGCTATTGGCACATTAACCTGTTTAATCATATCTAATATATTCCACAGTCATGACATGCGCATCAATTTCAGATAGTGGGCCTCAGGTGGAAACATTTGCAGGATTCCTCGGAAGGTTTACCTAATGTTTGTTTTCCCAAGTCGTTTTGCATTTCACAGCCCATTGCGTTCTGTTTTGCATCAGCATGGTACTCATTCGTGGCTACCACTATTCTCATGTTAAAAGCTCTGTTGATCTGAGACAGGGAGGGGTAAGGTTGTTGTTAAGCAAAGAGACAATTGCAACAGCTGTTCCGCCCACTAATGGTGTTAATGATGTGTTTGAATGTTTTTGCAACTTAACTTTAGACTAAACATATGGGATGTTAATCGAATAGGACATCGATTAACATCGATGGTTGAATCCCCTTGAATGTACTGTATATGGATTGTGTTGCGTAGACGGCCCTGGATAATTTGAGGTCTGAAATGAAGGAGAAGGAACATAGGATGGAAAGGGAGATGGAGGCGCTAAAGAAGGCGGGGAGAGACGGAGAATCTGACCGCAACACGCTCAACACCGTGCTGCAGTGTAACCAGGATATTATCGCCGTAAGTGAACGCACACGTGGACGCAGGCACACAGCGCGCTGTCGAGATAACCGTACGCCACACGCCTTCTGTCATGACCTCAGGATCTGCGGCTGGCGCTGGCTGAGAAGGAGCGGGTGCAGAAGGAGTTGGAGAAGGAGGGCGAGGTATGGAGACAGAGGGACCAGGCCCTCACTGCAGCCATGCAGGAGAAAGAGGTACTGCAGGACTGCCTCAAGGAGGCACTAGAGAGCTGCCAGAGAGATATGCAGGTGAGAGGAATGACCTAGCATTTTAACCAACGGCTTTTATTTCAATCTTTAATGTATCACACTGGAGGATGAGCTTTTTCCTCTTATCTACACTGTAGCATGAAGTCTATAATATGTAACCCTGGTGGGCGATTCTTTTTAATTCTGGGGTTTTGAGCATTTTTAATGACAGTCTGCAGTCCTCTTTGTACCAAAACGCCATCAGATAATATTGACTTAAACAACCACAGGCATAGTTTGGCTTAACCTGTTTGCATCTACTGTAGGCTCTTGCTGACTCAGTGATTGGACAGGGCTTGCCAGGGGGCGGGGCTGAAGCGGCTCTAGCCTATCAGCTAAACGAGAAGGAGTGCTTGTTGGCAGCCTGGTTGAAGGACAGAGAGGAGACTAGTGTCACCATGTGCCAGGAGATAAGCAAGCTCACTACAGCGCTGCAGGACTACCGGGATGTGGTCCAGGTGGGCATTCAACAGGATTAATTGTCTTTCATAGTTGCAGTAAGAATAATTGTATAAATCTAAATGCACTCATATGAAGTATCAAAATGACCCATTGGAATACAGACACTGGTCCCACTGAGACAGATCTCAAAATTACCTTTTCTGACTAAGCAGAAGGCCGGGATGTTACTATGCGCCAAGTAGGGCAGGACAAGATGGCTAAAATGTATATCCCAATATATATTTCTTAATTTTGGTTGATATGATATAAGCCTTAGAAAACCTGTTTGGCACATGTAAACAGCCCACTACTACTTGGCACTGGCTGTGTGTCTGTAGTGTCTATTCTTTCTGTTCATCTTGAAAACAACTGACTGCTGCGCCCGTCAGTGGCATAGCTGCGTTATTGAGAAAATGTACGTACCAACCAGCCCTAATCCGAAATAAAAAAATGCATCAACTAGAAGCACTCCATGGGACATGTAGGCTAAATAGACATCAGATATTGTACCTAGCCAGACTGGATGTAGCCTACAGCTCATCTTTCAATTTAACTGACGCAGACAAACTTGTGGCGATATTTCTCATTAACTGAAAATGAAACGATAAGATAAAGAAAGTTGCCGCTTTAATTTTAACCGTATGATTATCTATCATAGCACTACTGTAGTATATCTGTCTGTCTGGCTGATGCAGATAGGCTAAACATATTTGTATTTATTTAATACTGGGAAACTGAAACCATCAGCTTAAACCTGCTGTTTTCTGATTTCATTTCTCACATTATTGTTAATGACACTATGTTGGATGTTATGGTCAGCTGTCTAACACAGAACCTGCCACTGGGTGTGGTTAACCCTCTTAGAGGGAGATGTGCATGCAACGGTCAAAGAGGTACAGCTTGTGTGTACGCCTTCCTTCCTAGAAGCAGCAGGAGAGCCACAGTCAGACCGTCTCCTACCTGACAGAACGGCTCCACCTTGCACAGCAGGAGCTGAGGGAGAGCAGTCAGAGGAGGAAGGAGGTGGACAGAGCCCGCCAGAATGACAGGCATGATAGGACGATGGAGGAGATGAAACTGAGAGACAGCCTGGAGAAGAGGGATAAACTCATTGAGGTGAACACTCTGCCAATGTGTGCATTTGTCTCTATGTTGCTATAGTCTTGAAGAGTTGTGCATTCAGTAGAGAGAATTTTTAAACCAAATGACACATTTATTATGTTTATAGAACTGTTTTTAGTCAGCCAGGCTGGCAGGGTGCATGCAGTACGCATTTGTTTTATATTTTATTAATTAAACATGTCAAATTAAGCTATTAACACTTCATTATTGTAGAGTAGGATGACACACAATAGCGTCTCAATGTGACAATAGCAATATGCAGCACAACAGTGGCGGCTGGTCCTTTTAGGAAACAGAGGAAGCTCAAGTAGCCTATGTAGGCTACAACATGGCTGAAATAGTTGCTATTGAATTAAATCACTGGTGGCCATTACATTTAAGTCTTTGTCCTAATCAACTGACGTCTCTAATTAATCTGTTAAACAACATTGTGTCTTCCATTGCATAAAAAGCAGATAAATTATGCTAGTTCTAATCATAAAACACGAGCAAAGTAGGCCTAATTACCAAATGAACTGAGAACAAGTATACTCAAACTGAGAAATCTATAAATATACTGCATAAAAGTGTACAAAATACTGTACAAACACCGTCTCTGTGCTGTATCGAGCACACACTGCTTTCCTGTATACGAACGTAGCAGCAGAAAGTCTTTCTGTCAATGATTCTGTTTGTTTTGGAGTCTGCCAAGAATCAAATAGAGAAGCTGAGCTTTGAGGAGGGACAAAGAGCCTGCTATCCAATAAACACTGAGATGTGTTTTCCTATGGGAAATGCTCTCATATACCGCCATTGATTGAAGCTGAGCGTCTGGGCGGGACTCAAAATGACACGTTTTGGCCTGTTGTCCAATTAACGTAGATATTTTCGCCATAGACACAGGGCGCACTTGAATCTCCCATAGGATTCCATTGAAGCTCAGTTTCAATAGCGGTCTATGGGGCTGTGCACGAACACAGATATCAGTTTTGCCAAATTAAAGGGTTTGCTAAGGGATAAAATGCCATTGCTGTTCACTTAGTAATAATTAAATAGCGTCTTTGTCATAATATATATACTTTAGTAAACATCAAAATATATATATTTTTATTCAATTGTAGGGGAAGCAGAGCTTAGAGAAATCGCCTCTGGCACAGAATCGGGAAAATTTCCTGGGCCGTGTTGTGATTTAATATCCTAATTATTTTCTGCCATCCAGCAAATTCTCTGGGACGCAGAGGAACGTGATCACCTCTTCAGAGAGCTGCAACTGAACTTGCAGAACAAATTCCACCATGTGACTGCCGTCAAGCACGCACTATGATGGTTATGTTGATATTAATGGCATTTTACTGTATGAAGGGGGGAATCTAGCACTTTCTGTTCTAAATCACATTTGCCTTTGTCATGTTACATGTGGTGTATGTTTGAAGAGTATATTTAAGCTATTCAGTTGCATTGGCAGATGTGCATGGTTCTAGCATGTCAAAAGGAAATTCTATTTAGTACATTGTTGTGTTGTATGACACAGTTCAGAATATTTTAGACTGTTTGGGTTTGTGGGGAGGATTAAAGTATGACACAATAAACATGCCTAGCTTCTTAAATTTGATAGTAACTACTTGATTTACAAATCATTGCCTAGTGTATACTATTTAGTAGATTTGACAGTTGATTGGATTTAATTAGACTGAATGATTTATGCCTGACTGTCCTTCAGGACAAGGGATGGGTGGGACTCGTAGGTTGAACAACATTGTAAATTTGTAAAAGGGTTTGTGTCTGTATTCCTTTATGCCGGTGTCTATTATTTATGTTTTCTTGTTGTAACTAGCTTTTTATAGTAGATTTCATGTTTTCTTTATATAGGCTATGGCTAGGGGGACCTAGATAGCTTTATTTTAAATGTTTTCTTCCTTTTTTTTTTTTTTTTTTGAATCGTAACAATCAGTTTTTCCATTTCTTTTACCTCAAGAGATTAAAAACCTCTGAAATATATTTTATTCAGCTTGCTGGTTGTGCTTACTTTCCTCAAGGAGGTTAAGACTCTCTTTATCCTCTGCTTCCATAATTAATGTCAAGGTCTATTTTGTTACCCTCGTTTCACAATGTTTCATGTGTCAGTTATGCTGAACTATTACCACTTTAAGCATAACGCTCTTTAAAACATTGTAGAGGTTGAACGCTAGACAAGATTGGGCAAGATAGACCTTTGCAGAAATACAGTAGGCCTACATAGAATTGCTATATGATTAAGGGAATTGTAGCCGCAGCACAATAGTAAGAGCCTTCTGTACTAGGTAGCATAGACTATACATTTTTTTTTTCTTCTCCACATGAGAAAAGATAAATAGCTTTCTGTTCCAATTCCTGAATAGGTGGAGGAATCAAGGACAGTGGTAAGAGCCTCGATCATAGCCTGTCAGGTCTGCTCTCTGGAATCTGACAGGTTGCAGTGGGTCTGCGCTGTATAAAGCTGACCAATGGTTTCTGCATCTGCTAAAAAAAAAAAAAAAAATCTATGGCGTTTTGATGTTTTGATTGGTGATGCTACTGCGGTTTCAAATAAACTCCCTTGTAGGAAGCAGTAGAAGTGGGGGAAATAATGTGCAGTAGCATACACATTCTTTGTGCATGATGCGAGTGTATAACATCCCCTCCCCCGATAAGATGTCCATATCTCCACAAATGAAATATGATAGGCTATTAACCTATCAAATTACTTCAAGCCCCAATGCTATCTGACCTTGTCCTACCCTCTCTATGGCCCTATACAGTCTCCTCACTTCTCACCTACCCGGCCTACGTTTCATGTTACCTCAGGAACTGTTGCTATGGTGCTGACTTTAAAAACTCTTTAAAGTCCGTCTGCCGGTAGTCAGCCGTGTGCAGTTACGGCTGAAGGAGCTAGGAGTACCGCTGGACCGTAGAAGCACATGATCTTTTTTCTGTAATGGATGTCCGGTCGGTCCCACTTGGCTCGGTGACTATCGGCCCGGAGTCGTGGCGAGAAAGTACCATGCTCGCCATCCGGCAGGCGGAGCATTTGGTACGGCAGACTCACGCTAGGCGCTTGACGACTGGCAGTCGTCCACAGAGCTGCAGCCTCTATTCAAAGCACACCACAGAGACGACGAGAGATAAGAACAACGAAAAGGAATGCACTGGTGGTCTCGACTCACTCAGCAAAAATAATGTGTCTAGACCAGCGACAACGGTGAGAGAGCATAACCATTTTGAAAGTATACAATGCTTTATATTGCTCACTTTTGTCTGATGGCAGAAATGGACATTTCATTATAGTATTTTGCTTGTTAACTCATGGGTTAACACCGCATGACCATTGTCAGATAGCTTTATGTGACTCTCTAGCCTATTTAGTTTGGGGAATTTAAATGTAAACACTGCTCAAAATTCACCTATGTAAAATGCAACATTTTAATTATTTGTTTACATTGAGAAACGCTCCTTGACTATACAATATGATATGACTTTTGGCCACTAGATGTCACACTAAACTCACCAGTATCTCATGACAAAACAAATGCTCCACGTGTCACACACAGGGGCGGGCGAGGGGGGGTATAGCCCCCCCCACACACACACACAGAGGGACTGTTAAGTCTCTGCTCAGGAGCAATTACTCCAATATATCTTTACATAGAAAATAGTTGTCTGCTTATCATAAACACTGTTGTGCCTATTAGCATTGGTTGAAGGTGATCCAATCATCTGCTTGCCACTGTGGTATAAAAATGGTTAGTTGAAGATGCGTAATCACCGGCCCCTGAGAAATAATAAAACAAATGAAAATGATCAGAGCAGAACACATTGTGTAGCTTGGAAAATGTAATTCGACCAGTAAATAACCCATCAATGTTCTGTTATATTCAGTTCCTTCATGGGAACCGCACTGCAAATGTGGCCCCATTCCCCGCTTCCAGCCTGCGAGAGAAATGTGCCGACGCGAGTGTTGCGATCGCCAGGGAATACATGCGCTGCGTGCGCGAGATAGAGGGCCAACTCCGCAAACAGGCCAGCAGCGTGACCCGGGAGGGCACCAAGCTGGAGAAGGACCGGGTGCACCTGGAGAAGATGCTGAACAAGATTGTGTGTGACCTCCAGGTCAACCAGAGGAGCGTGACTTGGAGGACCAAAAGACCTATGAATTTAGGGACGGTAAGTGGGTGGGTGTGAATGTGCACACTTGTTGGCTAGCGTGAGTAAGAACCGTGAAACCCTGAGCCTGGCAGTATTGGTTTTAGCACAGCCCTGATGCTCTGTTGACCTGCTCTGCTGCAGGAGAGAGATGGTGCAGACTACTTGCTGGAGTGTGAGAGGCGAGAGCTGGCCGAGTTGAAACAAGAGCTGGAGGTCACCCTGCAGAGCACACTGAGACAGCTACAGGTGACCCCACACGCTGCTGACGATGCCATACGGCAGGGTGTTGCTCTTTCATTGTGTCTAACTAACTAAATAATAACTGAACTGTGATAAGACACATACATGCTGGTGTTAATATTGACAACATATCTGTTTTTATGCTGTGACAATGGCTCTACACGTCATATAAAACGTCCGATAAAAATACCACATGGACGTGGCTGGTTTCCAACAATATGCCGCTTGTGCATCAAGTAAAACGTTAACGTAATGTTAATGCCACCCCCCTCAGCTCCTTGACTATGACTACTGAGAGCTGAGGTGCAGTTACACTTTAACTTTCAGTTGTGTTCTTTGGCATGCATGTGAAAATGCAGTGGATTGCAACAGTCCCACTCTCTCCATTAGACCATGGGCCACTGCAGTGTATTGCAATAACAATAGTCCCACTCTCTCCATTAGGCCTTGGGCCACTGCAGCAAGCAGCTGGCACAGTGTGCCAGTGAGAGGGGCCAGGTATTGGATCTGTTGCCACATTGTGGGTCAGTGTCTACTGGAAGCTCTCAGACCTTAACCAAGGCAGACCCCACCAGCCCTTTTACTCCAGGTAAGCTACATTGTATATTATGGACTAGTGCTTTTTGTTGGGCAATAGCAACCCTAGCATGTTTACAAATGAACGGGAGCAGCAGCTCAGAAACATTCACCACTGGCTGACCATCCACAATCTGCAACCAAACGACAGTTTGAACAAAATGACCCAACAGCCTTCACCGGTTTGTGTGCCACCAGAATGTAAGCAGGTTTTGGAGGCCTCTACTTTGGCCCTGTCCCAGTCACAGCAGCTGAGGGAGACCATCAGACAGAAGGTAGCTAGCGCCATCAGCAGGCAGAAAGGGATACACCACACGGTCAACAACGGCCTGGTGAAGAAAGTAGCTGAGACGATCAACTTGCAGGTACGGGAGATGCCAAGGCCACATCATTGTAATGTGTTGCTGCGTAATGTTGGTGCAATGTCCTTCTCTTTTTTTGTTTTTGACTCGTATCTAAACATTTAAGACAAACACGTTTGACTTTCGGTTGCAGCAAAGCCTCACACTGTCAGCTGCAGCTAACAAACAAGCCATGCACCGCAAACAGAGGGAAATCAACTACCTCCACCACAGCCACGGAAGGACACAGGTTAGTTGTGATCTATTAGGTGCTGGGCCAATCTGCTGTACTGCAGATGTGTTCCATCAATGCGGGCGGGTAGATCAGCTCCGTTGACGCCGCGGGAGACGTTTCCCACACTCACAGTGTTCCTCTGTTACCCAGGGTCCAGGAAGCAGCGGTGATCTATTATCCAGGGAGAAACTGAATAGGCCTCAGGTGCAGATGTACCAGCGACACCCAGGGACACAGTTACCCGAGGCTGCTCATCTTATAGAGGTACTAACTGTAGATGATATATTGATGGATGAAATATATCATCATGGGCTGGAAATTCTCTTTGATTAAAACCCACTTACAGCTATATTTAGTAAATAATTAATATGGCAATGTTCGGCCTGTTTTCGCACAAAACCGCCACATCTGTGAATGCGTTGGCTCCATTCAAGCCTATACGGTGCAGTATAGGCTTGATTCAACCTCATGCGGTTCCCTTGGGTTCTGTCTCTCTCAGGGCAGTGCGGTGCTCAGGCATCAGCTGGTGTCTAACGATGGTCAGCTGGCCCAGCTACAGGGCACCTATGAGCAGCTGCTGGACAACCTGAATGGCAACACCGAGGCAGCTAAGGTGGACAGCAGCGTGGTTCGCATGAGACGCAGGCTGGTGGACAAACGAGCCGTGCCGCCACATTTCCAGCAGGGGGCGGACTAAGACAATGTTCCAGGGTTGGCTAGAGTAAAGTCAACAACTTGTGCAAGGCATACAATAAAAACGGCATGCTTGAATTGGATTTTATTTTATTCTAGTAATTAAAAACAAGAACACTATACTGATGTTACCAGTGAGCTTCATTCAGCTCATCATTTTACATGTTCAGACAACTGGAACAATGGTGTCCCTGATGTGAAGTCAGATGCCACCGTCTGTATTGGGTGGGTCATTACATAATGTAACCATGATTTGGATAAAGACTAGTCAGACTTTTCACTACCTGTACAGTACAGGTTTATGTCTATTGTTTAAATACATATAAGAGAAATAAAACCTTATCCTTTTTGTTGCTATGATAGAACGTCAGCACCATGCGAATCTGGTGGAGGAAGTGCATATTCCAGTAGCAGTTTAGTTATCAGTACATGTCTTTTATGGATGGTTGTATCCCCTTGTACCCGCTAACTTCAGCGTAGATATTAAAAGACTCCCTTGATGCGCATAGGAGGGTGCTGTATATCCCCTTGTACCCACTAACTTCAGTGTAGGTATTACAAGACCCTCATAAGCATACAAGGGTGCTGTATAGCCTCAGATATACAGACCCTGCATGTATATTCACCAAACAACTACAGACTATTAGACAATGCTTGTTTGGTGAGATGGGCATAAGGGCTTTCCTGGCAATGGCCCATTTGTGACTCCTGTTAAGTTATGTAGTCATGAGACCACTTATCACTTGACAGTCCTCTCACTGAACCTCATGTCTTTCATTAAACTCTGGTGGGTAGAGCAGAGTTAGACAGCTCTAGCTGAACTGTAGAGAAAGAAAATTATATCTGGGGGAGACAGAGTGAAGGTGTTCTTAAGTAGGTGGACACTATCATGTTCTGGTATCAAATATGAAGACAACTAGATTTGCATAGGGGAAAAAATATACAATTCGCTATAGGGGCTGGAGAACAGAGCTATTTCAAATATTCTCTTTGTTTTGAGAGACAATAACACTGTGATGTCAAAGCTCCTTTGCCCTCTGCTTTTCCTGTGTTTACTTCCAGGAGTGGGTAAGTGAAAAACAAAGTGTTTTGTGTGTGTCATTTAAGACAATAGGTACAGCAGGCCTATGGATATCAAAATGTCACACATTGAAGTTGTAGCTTGTTGATGCAAAGGCTATCAAGGGAAATTACTTTTTTCATAACAAACAAAAAAGTTTTTACATTTGCCAACAACAAAATTCTTAACGCTGCATCTTATTTTTAACTAGAATATTGTGAGATTTAGACAATGTCGTGTATTTGGGAAAATAGTATTTCATCTGTAAATTACATGACAAAGTTGAAAATACAACTATACAAGATATATTTAGGTTTTAGAAAAGGAATCAAAGCCACTTTGCACTTGTTGTAACCAACATGTCCACCTTGCAGTGCCACTGTTCTGCTACACCTGTGTGTTCCCGACAGTCTCTCCTCTGGACTGCATTAGCTTCCCTGTCAGTTGTCCTCCTGGCCAGGTGTGTCTGTCCAGCAAAGCAGTGGGAGTGATAGGTAATGGGCTCTAATTTACACTGACATGTCTAAATACAGCCAATCTATGTGACTATTATGTTGTGATGTGGATCATCCTTATTTTCAGGAGACGTCCGTGTGGTGCTATATGAGAGAAGCTGTGTCCTCCCTGCCTTATGTGGTCTCGCTGGTGAGAATTACTCAATGGGACTCAATTTGACCTTCTCCAATGAATGCTGCAATACACAGCTGTGTAACGGAGCTACCGGCAATACTTCCACTTATTGGACTGCCACACTAATTCTATTTTTTCTCATTTCACTGTATGATTGATCTGGATTGTCAGAAGGCTAGACTACTCGTGAATAACGAATAGTCTAGCCTTACAATTATATTTTACGTTAAACTCACGACTAATATTTATGCAAAATAGATGTCCCTACTGTATGTATGAGCCAGTCCCTTCTTCAATGTATGAGCCAGTCCCTTCTTCAATGTGTTGCCGCAACACATTGAGAGTTCAATTGACGTTTGCAAGAACAAATAACGCTGCCAAACATAGAAATGCACTTATTTGTGGGTGTATTGGCTACAGAAGTGTTTATATATATATATATATATATATATATTTTTTTTTATTAATGAAATTGTTTAGTGTTTTGACTCGTCCATTTTCTATAATGTCCAACTGTAAAGAAGTTACATTAATGTAATATAAATATATATATATTAGTTCAATATATCTATCTAGCTATAATTGGATGATTTCTAGCAAAGTGTGACATTTATCAATTGTACTATTATAGGCCTAATTATATTTTAGGATGTGCTTAATTTAAGCACACTGATGTAAATGCACAGCACCTTGTGGAAAAGTAAAACTGCCAATAAAATAGGCCTTCCACAGAAAGAGAACTGACACCAAATCAAAAACATATAGAACCTAACAGTTTATATACTGCAGTATATACAAATTTTGTCAGGGTGCATCATTTAATTCATAAACATTAAACAACTGAAGTCTAATTGAATAATAAAATAATGGTTGTGGGTAATTTAGTTAAAGCTGTTAAATATTTTTTAAAGGCAAAAACCAAGGCTTTCAGAATTCAAGGCATCTTGCATGTTTCTGTTTTCTCGGGACTGCATTCGTCAAAACGCGGTGCAGCTGAGGTTCTAATGTTACATTTATTTGTATTATTTATGTGTTATTTGTTGTCAAGAAGAAAAATAAATTATAAGTGGTCCATGTCTGAATTGTGAAAATATTAATTTGGTGCGTAGCTATTTCCTCGGGTTTTGTGGAATCCATCCATCCATCCATCCATCCATCCATCTTCTCCCGCTTATCCGGAATCGGGTCGCGGGGCAGCAGCTCCAGCAAGGGAGCCCAAGCTTCCCTTTCCCGAGCCACATTAGCAAGCTCTGACTGGGGGATCCCGAGACGTTCCCAGGCCAGTGTGGATATATAATCTATCCACTACTCCACCTAGTCCTGGGTCTTCCCCGAGGCGTTCCCAGGCCAGTGTGGATATATAATCTATCCACTACTCCACCTAGTCCTGGGTCTTCCCCGAGGCCTCCGCAGCCGGACGTGCTAGGAACACCTCCCAAGCGAAGGGAGGCGACAAGTGCATCCTTACTAAATGTCTCATCTGGCTCCTTTCGACGAAAAGGAGCAGTGGGTGAGTTCCCCACGGATAGCTGAGCTTCTCACCCTATCTCTAAGGGAAACACCAGCCACCCTCCTGAGAAAACCCATTTCTGCCGCTTATACACGTGTTATTGTTCTTTCGGTCATGACCCACCCTTCACAACCATGAGGGAAGGTAGGGTAGGGTTGTGAAATCACATCACAAATTATGCCATAAACAATGGTATCTCCAATTATGACAAATTGTATAGTCAATTTGCCCTCCTCTGTTGCACCTATTATCCCTTCAGTGGATGATACTTTTTTTGGCATATTTTTTAAATAAAACCATTTATTTTTAATACACTCAGCTGAGGCATACATTTACCACAGATCATTAACTTGCTCACATTTATCTACTTTGTCATTTATGATGTATACATGTTTTGCTTCCGATATCAAAAGTTATATTTTTGCCCCCTAAACGTTTTTGTTTTTTCTTGATTTATCCGTGTTGGCAGACACACGTTAATCACAATTCTTGGAGCTTTAAAGAGAAGGTTTGTGACCATATATGGTTATTTAGGACATTTCTTTGTGTAGGCTATTAGACCGAAAATGTGTTTAAGAACGTGCTGATGACGTTATAGAGTGAAAATATGTATATATCAAGCCTACGAGCAGTTTATAAATACCAACTTTGTAGGTACTCGTGAACATTAAGAGGCCTGTCTCGTTATACGCAACTTTGAAAAAAATGCGGTCCCAGGTGTTCTCAATTCAACACAGTGGTATGCTGATGATAAATGTTCTTTTGCTTGGTGCTTATTTCTGTAGCTGAGTAGGCTATGGGCCTAAAATAAAACGTTGACGTAAATTATCAATATGGTCATAGCGTGTCTTTTCAAATTGTTTATTTTAATGTGGACGGCTCCACTCACAAGTCTCACGGCGACCAACTTTGAGTCCCTAAACTACAAAACGGAGACGTATAGGCCTAATGCCGATGATAAGATGGATGAAGATCATACATTGCAGGGCCATTACCTACAGCTGCCTGTGTTTCTACATTCAAGGCATCCGTTGGTAGAAAAAGAGATCTTCTCTCCGAAGCTTGGAGGTGTAGAAGAACGATTACCTGGAAAGGTTAGGGACGTTCTATTCCCTACTGTTCCAACTTGGAATCCCACCACTCCCATTAGGTCAAATGGTGTGGTAACTAGGTGTAATGCGTACAAGGTGCGTGTGCAGGTGCACCGTGCGATTTTAGGAGTCGTTGACTTGTCTTCCCAAATGCATCTTGGCACATGTAAAGCAAGTCAATCTACGAAGGAATCCGTTTACTTTGAATATGGCTTAAGTGAATGTGGTAGCAAGCGCACGGTAAGTTAATTAATAAGCCTATTGGTGTAACGATTGTAAGCTGATATGGGCAAACAATGTGGCCGATCTTGGACCGTGTGACTTGTCGTTAACAGCGTATCAACAATCGGATGGCCTATACAAACATATTACGCTATGAACCACCAGAGCGCTCTGGACTGATCAGAAGAGCTGTGCCTTTCACACTGCCTGTTGTCTGTCACTATAACAGGTGATATTGTACATTTACACCAGAGTTTGTAAATATGAATTCCCCCCCCCCCAAAAAAAACAGCAATTTATACTGCATTCTTTTCAGATACCAGTACTCATACAAAATTGGTTACACGCCTACGGTAAAAACGCAAAACATCTTCAAATCAATGAGACAGCGAGTTAACTTTATCCTCACACCAAGAAATGGTAGGTTATGAAAGTGATTTAAGCATTCGTTGTTTTGTTTGTTAGGATTATGTGTCTGACTGTCTTCTTCCCACAGCTCAGTGGGAAAGACTTCCTTCAGAACATCAGTTTGAGATTGGAAAGCCCATGTACTTTGAGGCTGAGGCACTATCCATATCTCAGGATGAGCGGCTGTATGTCCAATTCTGTCATGTGACCCTAATGAAGTCACACAACTCAACGCCTCAGTTTCCAGTCGTGGAAAATTTTGGGTAATGTCAAATGGGCCCAGGTGAATGGGGCCCTTCGTCACTGTGACTATCCCTAGCACAAGAAAAGACGCTGCTGTGCATGCTTGATTAAAATAGCTAAAGTTTGAATAGAAAAAAGTTTTAAACTGCTGAATTTTAACTAATCACAACATGAGATATTGAAGAACATCCATCTCGTGTGTTGTTTCATGCAGGTGCATGGTTGAGAGTAAGAACGGTCATTCCAGATTCATCCCATACAAACAGAATGTTGTGAGGTTCACAGTGGATGCATTCCTATTTAAAGCAATGCCAGGGCAGGTAAATGTAATCTGCATGTCTTATTATGAAGACATTATTTGTTTGAGCATTTTTTTTCTCTCCAAAGAATGGCTGACTTAAAGGGTAAATATAACCAGTGTCTCCTTTCTGTCACCACAGCAATTGTACATGCACTGTAAAATGTCTATGGGTGGACCTGCCCCTTCGACTACAGCCAAGTCCTGTAACTACGACACAAAGGCAGGAAGGTGAGTTTTGAGTAATGGTGGTATACAAAATCCACATCTATAACAAGGCCCTAGTGGCTAATATTAAAACTCAGATTGAATTCAAGTGCGGAAAATGCATTCATAATATTGTTTATACTTTCTTCTTATCGTTATTTGATATTTTCAGATGGCAAGAGCTATATGGTTCAGCCTCAGCGTGTTCCTGCTGTGACTCCACGTGTATCTCTACTGCCCCCCGTGGTGAAATAAGGCCAAAATGTATTATTAGACCAATACTTTTCACTTTAGTAAAAACTACAATAATGACTTGCTTGCTTAAAAGACGTGACTTAGAATTTATTAAGAACTATGCACAACAGTATAGATATACAATTATTACAGATTTAGAACATTGTGTGGAGCTTTATTAGATGTTTTCAAAAGGGTGACATCTAAAATGTTGTACATGCAGAGTCCAGATCAGGTTACTAATAATACATGTAGTTTGTGAATATGGGCTACTAAATACAGATTTTAATTAAAGCATTAGTATTTTATTGTGGCTGACTGTCAGTGTATTGGCAAACCATGTAACCCTTCTGATACAAGGCTAAATGTATTGGCTTTGAGACCTCAAATCTGTTTTTTTTTTCAGTGACCAAGATGATTAGCAGCAAGCCCTGGACAATAGCTAATATGACCAAGACCACCCCAGCGCAGAAGAAGCATGGAGGCAAAACGACAGTAGCCACGACAACACAGGCAATGGCTAAAATTATAAAAAATCCACCAAGCTCCCAACCTGAAGATAAACAAACGAGTACATTTGAAGAGGAGGCCGGGAGTCATTTGGAGTGGCCATTTGGAGGCAGAGGTGTGCAGTGGGTTGAAGAAGGGGGAGTTAAGGGCTCTGCAGTTGTGGAAGAGGAGAATATCACACCACCACGTAGAATATTTGAAGAAGTCTTTGGATTGGACAGATGAATATTGTTTGGTTTTAGATCGTCTGACTGCTGTACTAACACATTAAAGACAAACTAGATGGAAGCAAATAATTTGGTTGTGTGTTTTATAGTGCATTTCCAGTTATGAAAACTGTCCATTATATTGTATAATAAATGTTATTAGATTATTTGTTGCATTTCTGAATGTGGAACTATGTTTGACTCTAGATCAATAAATACATATATTATTACTTAATGCATACTAACCAAAAGGTTTCCCATATGCAATAATGATTAACAAGTGGGAGGTGGAAGTGAATTACATTAATTAATCAATCAGACATTCCCTCACACAATGCTGCTTGTTGCGCTTAAAATAATATTTAAAAGCTGGTTTTATGAGTAAATGAGTTGAGTTTTATTGGTACTGTAAAACATTCTGTACAATTAAATGTCAGGTCAGTAAATACAAACTGGCAGTCTGACCTGGAAGATAAAATGACCTTTAGACATAACAGTTACACTAATGCTCATCTGTCAATCATATCATATATTGATTTACAAACACTAATTTCCAAAAACAGTTAAAACATGGAAACAACTACACTTATACACAACATAACATTGACTTTTTTGACACTAAGACCATAGCACTACTATCACCTTCATTTCAGGGAGGACTCTTATCATACATGTCCTGTGTGCATGGTATGTGCATGTGTCTTTAAACAAGACGGGCTCCTTTCCCAACATTAAAACAACAACCCTGTTCTGGTGAGACAGTTTGTTGCTCAGTAGTATGAGCTCAGGTGTGAGTGAGTTGCTGGGAGCCTGGGCATTCCTGTCCCGGGGTAGATGGCAGTGCTGCCTGTATTCCAGTATGTCGGTGGCGGTGCGAAATAGTTCCCAGGGGACACAGGCATTTGAGCTGGGTGGCCGCCTATGAAGTTCATTTTGGGCTGATGGCTGTGGTAGTTCTGAACGTAAGGCACTTCAGTCTGGTACTTAACAATCCCCCCATCTGCGGCGTGGCTCTGGTGGGCCTGCGAGATGCCCTGGAAGTCAAACTTGTAGGCGTAGCGCTTGCCGTGCACCTTGGTCATGATGTTCTTGTCGTAGTAGTAGCGCAGCGCGCGGCTCAGCTTGTCGTAGTTCATGTTGGGCTTGCTCTTGCGCTCGCCCCACCGCTTGGCCACTTCGTCTGGGTCGGTCATCTTGAACTCACCGTTGGTGCCCTCCCAGGTGATGATGTTGGAGTTGTTGACGTCTGACAGTAGCTCCAGCAGGAACTGCCACAGCTGGATCTGACCTGAACCTTGGAGAAAAGAATGTGTTGAAGGGAAAAGGTTAGACCTCTACTATTGGTATCTGAGTCCACACAAAGGAAAGGGAGGAAGCTTTAAATGCTTGACAAATCCTGGAATCTTAACTTTGTACAGCAAAAACATCTTAACTTAAATGGTATTTTCACAGAAACATATTGTTGACAGTGCTACAATATTATACAATGTTCAACGCAAACATCTGGTGCAAGTTTTCAGCATGTTGAATCTTTTAACAAATCCCAGAAAAGCCCTTTTGACATCCCAGGTTTTATAGAACCACGGACAGCTCCTGTGCATATCCTGTAGTCGTGTATTGTGAGGATGGTCACCATGGCTGAAAGCATTTTACAGCGAAAATAACAACCCATAGCTAAGAGCTCAGAGCAAATGTGACCTTTTCACTGTGCTATGGAGAAAGTGACAGACATCGGCCAGAAACCTACCCACAGGCCTGTGAGCGGGGTCAGGGAGCCTGTATGAACTGTGTTTGCTCGTTCGGTTCTTGGAGGAGTTGATGGCTTGACCTTCTGTGAGGGGGGGAAAAATGAGGGCAAACAGTCATGGGACGGAGCTACTCTGCTACGTTGTGATATGCTTCATCTTAATGACGCTTAATGCGTTCACTCAATATTTGGAATAGCGTTGCTCTTCCCTTTTAAGGAATGCCGCCCCTCATATGCTCTGTCAAACTCACTCTCATCTTGCCAAAGCAGACAGTGTAAAGGCCTCATTTGGTGCTTGCTCATTTCTTTTAGTTTGGCGTTTTGTTTTAAGGATCATTAGGCCCTTACCTGGGTTGGATAGCCGGCTGCTAATGGGCCCTAACGTCTGGTATGGGTCTGTAGAGAAATACATGATATATTATATTGGTGCTTGTTTGCAGTAGGTCGGTGACGGTAGGCATGGTTGTGGTTCACACCTTGGCCAATCCTCGGAGCAGGCTCGGTTACTCTGGTACTGTGTTGGTGCTCCATGGAGGAACCTACAAATGATGCAAACAACAAAAAAGATTCTTCTTGAAATCGGTCGGTCTGTTGTCATTGTCTTGTATGTCGTGAGCTCATTTGCAAAGCTACGTGCTCATCATTGCTGTGGTCGCAGCAGATGGTTTACCTTTAGCCGCTCCAACCATGGTGTTAGCTGGCCAACTGTTCCTGCGCCCGATCTCATCATAGTTGTTCTCTGCACACGTACACACATGCACACCGCACACAGACACACATGCACACCGCACACAGACACACAAAGCAGAGATGAGACAAGACCACAGGCACTAGGTTTGAGAGTGCTTTGAAGAGGACAGTCCAACCAAAATAGGAAGGAAGTACGTAAACATTTTAGCAGAGACACGGGAGAGCTGAAGATGACCCATGATTCCTTGGGGCGGGTGTTCTTTTGTTTCAGGCCACCCCTGTCGCCAGAAGATTGTGAATTGTGTCCCAAAGTGGGACCCATACCCCCTATTTCCTGTGTCGGTGCAGCTGCTTCCTGTCTGAAACTGGCTGTTGAGTTGTGGACTCGTCAACAAAGGCAAATGTGGTGCCAAGAAACATTTGCACTTTTGAAAATATGTAAATAGTCTTGAACATTCAACACATTATTTTAGAATCAATCACTACATAACAGACACACATTTTTTGTTTACTTTTGTTTACGGTTCCTTTGTGACATTTTTGAAATTGTGACATTGATTTCTGTGCATTGATCCACATCCAAAAATGACTCAGCTCTTAGACAGAGCATGCTATTGCTTTTCATAGATTATTTAAATAAGGAAACACGTCTTCCCAAATCAACAAGCTTAAGTTGATAAAAAAAAGTAATGTCGTTAGTTCTCAGAGAAGTTATGGTTTGCTGACCTACCAGCTTTGACCTGTAGTCTAGGTTGTTGAGGTGCGTTGCTTGAGGGGGCTGCAGAGTATGCAAACGTACGGCTACCTAAATAGGAAGGACAATAAAACAATGGCTTGAAACAAAGTTGAGTCAAGACGTGGTAACTGGGCTTTATTATACTGTTTGCTTTATGACATTATGCTGTAACTACGTTTATTGAGTGCTAAAGTATTAAATGTGGTGGAACAGTACTGTAAAGTGAAGCATACAAGTTAAGTGAAATTACATTTACTTGTAATTTTAGTTATAAGTACTTTGGCTACCAAACATATTACAAGCCTGCTCTTACTCTGCTGAAGGTAACTGAGGTGAGACAGCAAAATGTCTGCATTATAGGCCGACGTGAGACGGATCATGTCTTCCTTGGTCATCTTGCAGAGGGCCTTGCCGTCCAGAGCGTGGAAGAGCATGACGTCCACTTCCTCAAGAACATACTCCTTGATCGCCCAGTCGAGCCACTGCCGAACATGGTCCTGAGTCCACACCTCTGGGTCTGGACAGACAGCATCATGGGTGAGTCTGGTCCAACTGCTTGATCATTCAGTGGGATGACCAGTTACCAGTTATGGTAACTGTCTGGTAATTTATGTTAAAAGGTTTCTATGACTGAATATACTTTTTAACAAGCAATGTATATGCTTGGTTATTAAAGGTACAGTCAGCTATTCTAAGATAATTGTAAGCTAATACACTTTCTGTCAAATATCTCTTGGCATTTCGCTAGCTTACCATTCTCTGAAAAAATTTTCAGGTACTTCTACACAGCCCTGGCACTGTAAATAGGAAGATTAACAAAGTGGCGAACACCGCTCACAACAACAAATTTTTTCGAGAATGACTGACACTGCCTTTAATTTGAAATAAACCACACTACTGATTTAACACAACAAATTGTGCCAGCAGAGAATTCTATTTCGGTCCCTTCAGATCTCATCACTTGATCGCTTGGTTGAGATGAACCATTTCCAGTAGCAAACTATGACAATGTACATTGTAAAAGTAATTTTAGACAGAAGCCTGCACCTTGTATAGAATCACCACACCCATGATTATCCTTGGGTAACACATGCAGCTGTGATGTAACATCCATGTATTATAGTGTATAATAACTGTGCTTGAGACTCATTGGTAAATATGGTCTGCTCCCACTGTTCCAAGTTGAAAGGAGCGCGGTGTAACTCCCGTCTGTAGCTGGATCCCACCCAGAGATTGATTCACTGGCTGGTTCCATATCCATGAATGTACGCCTGACTCGTGCTCTCATAGGTCCTAATTATTTCTAAATCTATGACCAGTAACTGAAGGTGACTTTTTCGTTCTACTTTAAAGTTATTCTATATGACTTTCTACCACTAGATGTCACACTACACGCACCAGCATCTCAAACTAAAATAAAGGCATCTTGGGCCACACACACACACACACACACACACACACACACACACACACACGCACTAAAATGCGCACAGGCTGGCCCGATATGAAAACAACAGAGGAGCTCCGATTACAAAACACAACACACACAGAGGGTGTGATGTCATTCTTTCATCAGTATATCTTCATCGAATATAACTGTATGCTGCTATATATTAATATACAACATTTTGTATAGAGCACATTTAATGTCATTTGTTTTGTTTAAAGATCAGGTTTATAGCAAGCATCCAATGACATGAAAGCTGGTGACATGTTTCTGTTTTTTACAAGTTATTCAGCCTGACTCATGTTGACACGAGCAGTTGTCAGGGATGAAAACAACGTGACAGAGATGAAATTGCATGATTAAGCAGAAATTAGATTGAATCAGAACATTCAATGTATTTTCCACCATGTAAAATACCAATAAAGAACACAAAGCATGTAATGCGTTCTCTAACCTCTCTCTTGAAACCTCTCATTTTTATTTTTAATTGAATGTGCCATACTGACCAAGAACTCCACATTCATATTTACAATGCAAGAGGTTTTGGGGACTCCAGTGTAACATAATAGAAACATATGTATGATGCAATTATTGATATATTGCTCAAGCTAGCTGTGTGCGAGCCTGCGCTGTGACAAGCTGGTGTGTAAAATGTACCATTATAAAACATGTGAGTCAAGTTCACCTGCTGGCACTATCACCCTCTTCTCCTCTGTGGGGTTGCTGGGCGGGGTGGCGGTCTGAGGGCTGGCGCGGGCTTCAGGGTAGGAGGCCTGGTAAGGCATCTGGGCCCCATCGGTGCTCATGTGTCGGGAGCGCTTGGTCACGCTGCAGTCCACAGGGGACTCACGACTACAATACACACAAACAAGAGGGCCGCATTGGAGCATGGTATTATATGGTGTTGTGTACTAATATGGAACCATATGGAAATGTCAACCTCTGGTATAGAAACTGGCCCCGTGCCATCATTGTCCCCCTCTCTCTGTTATCAAAGGTCAATGGGAGTAAAGCTTACTGTATGGATGATGTTGCCTTTGCCTCTGTGATTAACAGAAGATGATAGACTACATATCTTAGTAACCTATCTTGAATATCTTAGTAATATTATTACAGTGGAAAGATGTACAGTTTGTCACTCTGAGGGGCTCTACAACATATTTGTGTCTATACTACATTTTGAAATTCATTTAGGTTATTTATTATTAATTAACCTTGTAATTTATTTTAATATTATTCATTTTAATTGTTTATTATAACTTTTGTTTTATTACTTTTTCCATTTGTACCCAATGTTATAACCTTATTTTCCCATATTGTGAATAATATTTAATAACTTTGTATAAGTATCGGGCCATCTGTGTATTGTAGGCTATTTATATTTTTTATATTTTCATTTAATTTTCAAATCCTGTTGAGAAATCAATACCTTGGGGAAAGGTGGATTTCTAGAGTGGAAAACCTGAAGTGAATCATTGTGACCTTGAGGAGTCTTGACTCACCTCGTTCCATTGACGTGCTCCCCTCTCCTCCCTGAGCTCTGCATTCCCGAGCCCACCCACTCGGGTTCGGTGGGCTCGGGACTCTGTTCGGAGGCCTGGCTAAACGTGCCAGGTGACGTCATATCAGCCTTCACGTGCATGGCAGGAGCCGCTGAATAGGACTGCTCAAATATGGACTGGTCCTCGCTCACTACGGACAATGCTTCCTGCACACACAAAGCATTACGGTAAGTCATCCATTAGGCTATGGTAAAAGGTGTAATGTGTTATACCAGTGAACACCACCGGAAACCTGTCCACCGTGTAACTGTGCTTTCCCAACTTTAGTCTTACTGGAACACATGAATAAACATACTGTACTCTGGGCCCCCATAAAATTGTGTTTCAAAAACTATGGGTCGGGATCCATCAGGGTAATCGTTTTCTTTAACGTGTTATTAAAATATTATATCTATCACAATATTTCTTTAATTTTATTTATGTTGGTGGTCATAGGTAAAATAAAAAAGCAATTATTGCATTCAAGGGTTAATAACTAGTGCTGGCATAGCTGATGTACAGATGCTCTGAAGATTTCTAGGAAATTAAAAAAAACAACAAGAAGAACCTGATTGAGCACATTGTTATATTAGGCCAAAATATTTTGGTTCTGTTGAACTAGGGGGGAAACAGAGGTAAACAATGGTATTTATGTTTTAGTTACAAATCTTAAGATTTACATTTACAGTTATGGCATTTGGCAGACGCTTTTATCCAAAGCCACTTACATGTAATTAACATTTAGGTAGTACATTCCATGTTTTTATTTTATTTAATTATTCTTCACTGAAGTTGAATTGAGATCATATAAATGTCTAAGGAAACTTGTTAAACATACAGTAATGCATAGATCATAAGAGCATTTATAATACAGGCCATCGTATATTCAAAAAGAGACTTTTAATCTATATTTACATATGCACTGTATAGCAACGACCTTCCTTTTCACCTACATTTTCATATGTAGCAACAGCCAAGTATTACCACAGTGTTTCACTCTTAGTAACATCGATGGGTGTAATTAGTTGCTCATGGCCACACTAGCAAAAGCAGTTAGAGCAGAGCATTGCTCCTTCAGTTTTTATGATTAAAATTCATAATCTGCTATTGTACAGTCTCAGTAACACATACAGCATGAACACGACAAAAAGTGCTACATATATGGAAATTCATTGGAATTAAACTGTGTGTACATTTTGTTTTGAATGTTTTAAATGTTTTAGCCACCTCATAATGTCAAAGTGATAGACTCTATCAAATGTAACAGGCACCTGTTAGGTTCAGGCGGAATCTCTGATGGAGGTTGCCGTGTTGTGTCGAATCTAAAATCTACAAATGTGTGCCGTTTTATTTGGTTAGGGATATGGCAGGGGGGTGATTGGTTTGAGGTGGAGTCTAATCAAGACTTTTTTTTTTTTTTTTTTGCTTTT
>JAOEGT010072174.1:5723-15995 GCA_025447795.1 Speoplatyrhinus poulsoni
ATCATTATATCTGCTATGCTAGTGCTAACTCCATAGGAGCAACATTGTGTTACCTGCTATGCTAGTGCTAACTCCATAGGAGCAACATTGTGTTATTTGCTATGCTAGTGCTAACTCAATAGGAGCAGCATCATTATATCTGCTATGCTAGTGCTAACTCCATAGGAGCAACATTGTGTTACCTGCTATGCTAGTGCTAACTCCATGTCCCGGTTGGTGCTAACTCTCTCGTCATTCTCCATCAGGATCAAAACATGTACCCTGCCCCCCCACACGGCCCTGGCCCGACCAACACCATGGCGACCCAGCCAGGAGGCGTCATGGCGGGTAACCCTGGAAACGGAGCGTATCTGAGCAGCCAGGCGGCCGTAGCAGCAGCGCTAAAGCAGCAGCAGCAACAACAACAACAACAACAACAGATACTGGAACAGCAGCGGCAGTTGATTCAGAGGCAGATAATGGCGGAACAGGTATTTGACCAGTGCAGCCAGTTGCACTGAAGATGGTTCTTCAGTTCTTGCTATTTAACCTCTACTGGTTGTTCAATATGAACTCAGTCATTGTGTATGTGGTACCCTGTGTTATCCACTGGAGGCAGAACTGAGGTGATGTGGTACAGAGCCTCTCTAGGGTCACAAGGAGAACAGTGTGTTTTACCCGTATGTAAACCGTACACACCTAAACCGCCCACCGTGCATGCAGTGTACATTTTGAAATGTTTGTTGTTGTAATATAAAAAATAGTATGCCCACGTTTTAATCTAAAAACAAACAGCGTTCCAGTGTATGAAACATGGAAGCTAACCTGTACGTCCCCATGCTAATATCCATCTGGCAAATAGCTTGAAGCTTTGCCAAGTGCAATTCTTTTTATATACATACATACATACATACATACATACATTTTTATTATTTGGGATATTCACGTATGCCTGTCTAGTCAGCTGAATGGAAGCATCATGGCCCAGAACTCAAACAAAAGCAAAGCAAAGGCAAAATAATCATCTACATAACTGTCCTAAGTCATGCCTAATATTATGTTTATGCTGCATGATGCGTTTGTAACATGGGGAGCCGCCTCCTTCCATTCATTCTTACCGTTCTTGCTAGTTACTTACATTAACTAGTGTGGGACAGGTATAATCCGTCGTTAATCTGATAGCAGTTGGCTCTCCGTCTATAGTCCCGTGTGCATAGTGCGATGGCCTTTGATGTAGAACAACGCAGACAAACCATGCTTTCTGATCCAACGCTCAACATTTTCACCACACAGCTGTTTTGAAAGCATGACAAGCGGGTCCAATTTGAGCCAAGGTTTACATCTTAAAGGCTCCGTGTGAAACTAGGGCTTCTGAATTTTGGTTCCGCTTTATGCTAGCTTCACACCGTACCGTTCAACGTGTTGCCGTTACACCACTAGTATGTATTTGTGTGTGCGTATATATACTATGAGATTTGCCAGTTATTGATGCACGATGTCGGGAGGGACACTGGAGGGAGCTGTGTTTATTTTGGTTGTTAGGTGTGTTCCATTGTGGAACCCTGCGTGTGATATTGGTCCCATTACCACCTGTTCCCATTGTGTGTGTGTGTGTGTGTGTGTGTGTGTGTGTGTGCTCCACTCTCACCCGCAAACATAAATACACTACAAATAATGGAAAATCTGTCTCACTTCTGGCCTCCTGCCACTGATGTCACTGTAGTGGTGTGAAATATGACCGGGAGGAGTCGACACACTTTGTGGCGCACACAGTTTCTATTGTGTTTTGTGTTTGAACTGTATATTGTGTTTAGACACGGCATTTGTCAAAAAGACACAAAAATAGACACGGCCTTCAAAGGGCATCTGTAATGAAGCAGAGCTGCATCTGGGGCGCTTCCCGCCTCACGTCCAGGGGAAGAGAAAGTGTTCCACATGCAAACACAAATACGCCACAGATAATGGAAAGGGTTAGAATTCGCTTGGTGTTTGCACACTGCTGTAGCGCATACGTAGACTAGGAGTAAAACAGTACTGCACCTCCGGCGTGCAAAACTATTTGGAATAGAAAACGGCAGCGGGAAGTGGAGCTAAATTCAGAGGTTGTGTTGTTGCCACAGCAACTCATGTAGGCTCTCTCAAATTTGTCGAGACTGTTAAAAATGTAATGCCTCGTCCAGTATAAATAAGACTGTTTTAACGTGTTTAGACATGTTAAGACTTCTTAAGGATCAGCGGGGACCCATCCACTGACGGTAATACATTTTTTTGACCGCCCACTCCGGTCCTCAGCAAATTTGAAACCGCCCGCGCCCTCAAGATCTGTGTCCCACGGGACCCCAACCCCAATGCAGGTCACTATTGGTCACCGAATGTTCTGCTAAATGTGTCAAATATGTCTGTCTAGGAAAAGCAGCGGCAGGACCAACAGCTCCAGAGACATTTGACCCGTCCTCCGCCTCAGTACCAGGACCAGAGCGGCCCATCGCCTAACCAGAACCACTTCCAGCAACAGGTCTCAACGCAGTTCAACGGTAACTGGTGGTCATGCATTGGTTGTTAGTGTTTTGACCCAGAGGATGAATTTAAATGTAATATCCACCTGTCATTCAATAACTTACTAACAAATATGATTGTTGTAGTAGCAGCAGTGATGATTATAAGAGTTCTGTAAAGTGGACACAATTAACGTACTACATGCATAACACACACACACACAGTAACTTACTACATGCATAACACACACACACAGTAACTCCCTACATGCATAACACACACACACAGTAATTTACTACATGCATAACACACACACACACACACAGCAACTTACTACATGCATAACACACACACACACAGTAACTTACTACATGCATAACACACACACACACAGTAACTCACTACATGCATAACACACACACAGTAACTCACTACATGCATAGCACACACACACAGTAACCTACTACATGCATAACACACACACACAGTAACTTACTACATGCATAACACACACACACTAACTCATTACATGCATAACACACACACACACAGTAACTACACACACACCGTGTATCTGGTTTGTGGTGTGGCAAACAGACAGCTCATTGTTGGTCAATGAATGATTCCACACACACACGCACGCACACACACACACCTTCTTCCCTTCTGTGTATATTCAGCTTCCCACAAGTTTGAAAGGAAAATGAGTTGTGGTTCCAGTTTGTACTATCGGCGCCTGCATCCCAAAGCCACTTCCTGTTTTTCAGTTAGTTACTGCTCCTCTCGCCCAACTAAACGCTCTAGGAGCAGAGCAGTAGAGCTAGGAACCTTGTTCTTTTGTATTTTAACATGAACACATTGATTTTTTGAACATATTGATTCATTTTAATATACAAACAAACGTGGAATCCTTGTTCCACTTTGTGTGTGAGAAGTGGAAGGACCTTGACCGTAAATTGCTTTCCAATTCTTTCCTATTTACTTGTTGGTCAGAGTGATGGCAGAACCAAAAAAATACACACTTTGTTTGTTAGAGATAATCAAGTGTGTTAGAGGTGTGCTGACCTTGCTACTTTGCCATAACAAGTTTTATTTTCCTCTTTGACCACCACCACACGCTGTCGTACATTTCTCACTGAAGTTTCAGTTTGGTTTATAGGGACATTGGTTTTCGTTAAACTTCTTGCATCTGAGCTCCAGAGTGTGCGGCATACTTGTAATTTTCCTTGTCGTTTACCAGCCAGCACCTCTCTACACAAGGTGTGTTTTCAGTTTTGTGATACAATGGTTTATAGGGACAACCTGACACTTCTCCCACTGTGTAATACCTAAAAGTTACCCAGATTTGCTACACCAAAATGACTTGCTTTGTTTGAACCTAGTTTGAAAACACTTTGTGGGGGTTGGGAGTGTCAGGGCAGTCAAGGGGAGATGTGGCTCCAAAGCGTTCAGGTGAGGGAGGGGTTGATCGCATCCTCGTGTTTGAAACCAACACAGCGCTGTTTCTCTTAAAGACTTTCTCTCGTAAAGTCAGCTATTGCAAGCAATTTGTAAGATAAAACACATTTTTATCAAATTCACCAAATGTCTCCTTGGATTTTGCTATTTTACCATTCTCTGTGCGTGTTGAAAAAAGTATCTGATACTTCTACACAGCCCTGGTTCTGCAAATAGAAACATAAACAAACATCACTCACATCAACATGACTTCACATCGATTTGTGGAGAGGGATATTTATAGCAAGCATGCTCCAAAATGACTAACCCTGCCTTAACATCTGATTTATCTGATTTCTCCTTTTTATTATGAATAATACATTAAGCAATTATAACATCCTTAAAACTCTGTAAGACCCAATGTGATAAATGTACAACGTCACATATAGCCATATCTGTCCAATATACACACAAATGTTTCTATCAATGGCAAGACAATATAACCTAATGGCTATGTAAATGTAGGCTTTAAATACAAAACAAATGTGCAAATGTTTTTGTTGGACTAAAATGGGTCTTACAGGGTTAAGAACACATTTTCTAAATATAACTTATATTTAGAAAATGTGTTCTTAAGGATGTTAGCTGGATGTTCATATGGTTATTAATCATCTATGAACATCCAGCTATTGCTAGGTGCAACAAATCGATTTTTGCAAGTAATCTCTGATTTTGTCATCTGTTCTGAATGGTTCTCGCCTCACCCAAGGTGAAGGTTCAACAGGCAAAGTATTTGTTTCTTTGTTGTTGGGGTTTTTTAGTTCAGGAAATGCAACATGTTTCAAGAGTTAACGACTAATCGTGTTAAATAATCGTGACTTTGAGATTTACCAAAATAATCTTTACCTCTTTATAAAATCCATGTATTTCCAGCCTTAGCTATAGCTCACCTTATCGGTGTTTACTTGAGCAAGGGAGCCTCCTAACCACTGTTTGTTTGTTTGTTTGTTTGTTTTTATTATTATCTCCTCAATAGCCTCCTCTCAGCAAATGGGCGGTGTCGGCTCCATGGGCGTCCCCGCCCCTGCCGCCCAACGCATGTTCGCTCAGAACCCGGGCATGATGGGCATGGGTCTGCGGGGGGCTGGGGTGGGCGTGGCCCCGCCCCCGGCCGCCACCCAGGTGGACGCGGGCCTGTCATCGGCGGCGGCGGCGGCGGCGTGCGTGGCCCTGGACCAGGTGCTGTACAACAACATGAGCCTTCACCAGAGCCAGCAGAGGCAGCTGGGCCCCATGAGCGCCCCCTACAGGCACAGCCTGATGCAGCAGCACATGAAGAGCCAACCCAACGTTGCGATGTTGAAGCACCAGCAGCTCGCCGCCGCCACGGCGACCAGCCTGGGCGCCAGCATGGCGTCTTCCCCCTGGCCCTCCCAGGGCCTCCAGGGGGCCCCATCATCATCATCATCATCATCATCATCATCATCATCCTCCTCCTCCTCTTCCTCCTCCTCGAGCAATGGAGCGCCCACCGCCTTCCACATGCAGCAGCACCTTGCCAAGATGAACTTCTCCACCCGGCCACTAGGGGCGCTGGGGGGCCCCCAGCATCAGCAGCAGATTATGCAGGCCAGCATGAGGGGCCCCGCGGCCCAGCAGAGCCAGAACCAGAACCTCCTCCCGGACCTGGGGGCCTTCGGCCAGCCGGGCGGCGGTCGCCAGGCGCTGCCCTGTAGCCAGGGTTACCAAGTCAGCCGGACTCCCGGGCAACAGCAACAGCAGCAGCAGCTGTTTGGCTACGGCAGTGGCGCCGGGGGGGCGGGGCTAGCCGGGTTCCCCGGGGAGAGTGACCTGGTGGACTCCCTGCTGAAGGGTCAGAGCACACAGGAGTGGATGGATGACCTGGACGAGTTGCTGGCCAGCCATCACTGACCTCTGACCCCTGACCCCTGCTGACTGTCCAGTCACACCTGCCTAAACACACTGAAGGTCTCTCTCTCTCTCTCTCTCTCTCTCTGGTGGGTGTGTGGGTCGGGGGGGTGTTCTGAATTTCTTGTGGTGTTTTCTGAACTGTCTGAATACGGCTGGCCACTGCGGTTATGCGTTCACAGGTCTGTCACAATGAAGGAATAAGGGCACATCCTCTCTTCGGCTCTCTCTTCTCTCCGGGCTGCGTGGCTTTCCACGTAAATGGTAGTCTAATGTCTGAACACAGCAGCCTTTTGTTTGAGACGAGCCACTCCGATGTATGACCTAGTCAGTCCTGTTTGAAGGGCTGAGGAATAATGGTTTTGGCTAACGCTACATACACACACACTTGTCTTGCTCTGTACAACACAATTCACCATAATGTCACACCAAGTTGTTTACAGACAGCTGATGCTGTACGCTGTACTTGGAGGGTTTGTGTTCACTCGCAAGTTGGTTTAACAGGAAAGGTTCAATTATATCCCCACGCGTTTGCTGTCAATCAGTGTGAAGACATGCCCCAAGATGCCGTGCAGTTTGCCATGACCGCATTCCTTTACTCAGACTTTTGGGGAATATTAAACTTTCACTTCCATAATTTGAAAGTCCAGCCACACAACTGTGGAGGATACAAACAACATGATATTATAATTAATATGTTTGCATCATAGTGAATTTCCCTATAATAAAACATTTGCGGCACCATGCACCTGACAAAACAGGTTCAGCAGTGTTTTTTGTTAATATGTCATCTTTGTGACCCAATGTCCTGGAAGACTGGTTGTAAAATTACACCTTGGACGTTTCACATCATCAGTCTGTCTGGGTTGCTGCAAACGTATGATGCAACTTGCTGGTGTCCTTTTACTGAGCTACCAAGGCCTTGTAGGGACAAAAAGTCCCTATTCCATTCAGAGATGTGTCTCTACTGTACTGTTAGTTATTTTAAGACATTCTTTTTTTTTACATTTTTGTTCTGCAAATATGTTTATTTTTAATAATGCATTATTTGTAAGTGGTGGCTTGGGAGAGGGTGCTGTCTGTCTGTTATGAATGGGGTTCTCTATGTACATGTCTATAAATATATTTTTGTATGTATGCCTTTGCTTATACCTGGAGAAGATAGAAGTTATTTTTATATATTGCAGCGGAGGTTTTGTAAGTATTTTCTACTTTTGATATGGTTCTTTGTAAGACAAGAGTGTTATGTAAATATAGGTCTTTAGAAACAAACTTTCTCTGTTTCATCTTTGGCAGCCACTGCCTTTTTAATAAACGAGCCTGAATATGAACACCAATCCAACTTCCTACAGTAAACCCAGGAGGAACCTTTTTAAAAGCAGAAAAATAAGGAACTTGACCCACTAATAGTGACTATTGTGTGTCACTGGTTAATTTACACAAAAAATTATCACACATCTAGATTAGACATTGATACAGGCAATTATATTTGTATTAGCCGGTATCCATGTGGTCAAATATCTAAACAATTGGCTACAGTATTCGGAATGATAGCTGCCTGGGTGTGACCACCCTCTGTTGAGTAGGACACGCCCCTCCATACATGTTTTTTAAGTTGGCCAGGTGGGGGGGGGTGTGAGAGAGATGGAGACATCCGAGATGTTGGAGCACATGGTGTTTTTGGCTGCTGTATCAGTACTAGCTGTCCTGGAGCAAGGTAAGCCCTGTGTGTTGGCTACAGTAGGGTTTTTGAAGCCTTGAAATATTTTAGGTTTAATTTAGAAATATTGTATCAAATATTTGTGAATATGGAGGGCCAGATGCTGAAATAAGTTTAAACGTGTTTTAATTGAATGTTTTCACTTTTCTTTAAATTTACAACAAATAAGCATATTAATAAATCCTAGATAATACATTGTATGTGACTGAGGGTCAGTTACACAGTTGTGTGTGTTTCAGCCTACTTCTCCCTGCAAGTAATTTATGCCAGGAGGAAATATTCTGTGGCCCCGCCCTCCACGGCGGGACCTGACGCTTTTCAGCGGGTCTTCAGAGCCCAGTGAGTAACAGACCGATTGTTACTACCACTATAATAACGAGGGTATTAGTTGGCCAACCTGGAATCACTTTACACCGTCAAACGAACAAACGAGAGATAATAAATAATACGTTTGGTTTCAGGTTATTCTTTTAATATAAAAATAAACTACCATGAAAATAATATTAACAGTACTCGCATATAGCCTAATCTACAAGTAACCAAACCACAAATTCGCATACTGCTACTGTAGACTAATTTATCTAAAGAATTAACTATTGGTTAACCTAATTCGCCATTGGCTTTATATATATATATAGATATTCATCCCTCTAAACTGGCCTCGCTACTTTTGTGTACATAGGCAAAAACGTTTTTAAATGTTATGGTTTAGTTTAGCAGAATGCCTATTGCATTTTAGGCCTATTTTACGGCCCGTCATTATAATGTAATATCTAGGCCTATTTCATTAGTCTACAAGACCATATGGTGGTCATGAGATCGCCATTGAAATGAGTAGGCATATGATACACTGCAACAAGTGATAGGCTATGCCTATTGCCCAATCTGTAGACGCATCTTGTTTGTTTTTCCGAATGACACAATAAAGTAGAATAGCCATTAGGCTATAAAGTTCAAGAGAGATATCAGTTCATTATTTACGCAATTATGACATGAGGTGGCCACGCCTTGCTTTAAAATACGGAGCATGACACCGCACCAAAGGGAGTAGAGCTGAGATGGTACCATGCAGTGGAAAAGCACAAAAACGTAGATCCGTCTAGTCGATTTTCCCACCATGATCCGTCAAATAGATTTTCCCCCCATAATCCGTCAAATCGATTTTTCCCGCATAATCCCATGTGTCATTTATTCGCCTGTTCGAGACTGGGTGGGGTAGGGCTGATTGGTCATCTGATGTGACGTCGATTACTTCTCCCCGTAGTTAATTAGGATAGCGGGTTTCAAGGCGTGGGTAGATTACTTGTTCCTGATTGGATGAAATCCTATTTAGCGGCGGGCACACCACGCATAGTCTCTGGAGCGATCTGATCAAAAGTCTTTGGCACACACACACGCACACGGGTATAGCATTAACTAAACTGGGTTATTGACAATAACGTACTGGTACACGGGTCTCTAAATAGATTAGTCCCCGGAAACCAAGCACTGTCGCTTTTAGGCCTAACTGGACATTAATACAAACAATATGGCTGTTTTATTATTATTATTACAACTGTTGTTGTTATTAATTCTGTCTTTGTGCTTAGAGTAAATTGTGCAGAATATTTCCCTATCTTCCTGACGTCTCTGTGGATGGCTGGCCTTTTTTTCCACCAAGGTACAAGCCTGTTTTTCAGACAATGTTTTCAGATGTGTCGTTGATTAGCAAACATAGGCAATACTACTATTGCCATATATATATATATATATTTAATATATATATTTAATATATATATATAACTAAATAAAAAAGAGTTCAGATGCAAAAACAATATTGAAATAATTGTTACGTTTTTGGAAGATATTCTTTTTATGAAGGCCTCTACTGGAGCACAATAAGGGCAGTTTTCTGCTTCCGCACACGCTCTCTCTCCCTCTCTCTCTCTCTCTCTCTCACTCACTCACTCACTCACACACACACACACAAATTATTCCTTAATTTTCTTTAATTATTTTGTCTTTTAGAAATTATCATTAAGGATATGATGATATATTGGTAATGTGTGTTAGCCCTGGCAACATTATGCAGTCATTATTCTCAGATAATAAACAAATGTCGCTTTGTATAAAGAGTCTGCTAAATGATGAAAATGTGAAATGTACATTGAAAAACAGAATGAAATGGTAATTTTAATTTTAAATAATAATACAGCAGCATGCATGTGAGTTACCTTACAAATCCGTGCTATAATTAAGGCTAATCAGTGTTGTCTTCAGGTCTATCGTCTTTCTGCGGTCTGGTGTATTTGTACACACGCTACCAGTACTTCAGAGGGTACTCTGAGTCAGCGATAGGACGGTAGGTGGTGTCTCTCTCACTGTTCATCGATCTTATGAGTGACTGACTCTTTAGTGTCTGTCTGTCTGTCTGTCTATCTGTGTAGGCCCAGAGCCATGTAAAGAGAGAGTTACGTCATCTCCGTTCACTCCAATGGACCATTTTATTCACAGCAACGGAGCCCTTAAAATAGTTCCTGGAAGTTAGCCTAAATACTAAAAGTACCCTATAAATTCCATTTTAAATGTAAACAGGTGCATTTATTGACAGCTAATTACCAAAAAAATAAGTTATATGTATATTCAAATTGCTCACAAAGCACTTCCAGGAACTATTTTGCCGTAGATTTTGCCTCTCCATGAACCATGTGACTGTTGAAAAATTCGAACTT